>VXAC01002181.1:977027-1000238 GCA_013399225.1 Rhipidura dahli
TCAGATACAAATAGTCTGAAAGATGTTGCTCCCGTCCCCTGCTCAAGCACTCAGATACTGCTGCCACTCTGATGTCCCCGGCTCCCAGACATGAATAAATTTCTGCGGTGCCCTAATCAGCTTCCCGAAGGCTCTCAGGAGCCAGGAGTGTATGTTGAGTTGCTAATCGCTCTCCACAGGAGCCGGTGTTTCTGTGAGTCCTACCAGTAATCCTCCCTGCTGTCCCCTGGCCACATGGCATGCCAGAAGGTTTAATAGAAGGGAGGACAGAGAAAAACTGTACCATCAGCAAAAGCAAATCAAGGGCTTCAGCTTACATGGCTTGCCCAGTGTCAGCTTTCAGCCCAGGAGACTGTGGTCTAGGAAACCCCCCGAGCTGAATGTGAGGGCTCTGTGTGAAAATGGCAACACAATCCAGGAGAAAGGAGGAAAGGTCAGAGTGGATTTAGAGCTGCTGTGGACCAGCAGCTCCTCTTCACTATGTCCTGCATTTCCCTAATCATCAAGCAAACACTCCAGTTGGAGGGAAAATGTACATCCATGCTGGGTAGAGATGGTACACACACACACACCCACACACACACACCCTGCTGGGTTTGGAAACAGGATCCCAGGGGAAACAGTCTCTCCTTCTGGAGTGCAGATGATGCTGAACATCAGCAAGATGTGAGAGCACCAAGATAAGTTCCAGATGGGAGATGATGAAGCACAGAGACCCAGAGAGACTGCAGATGGCTATAGACACAGAGGAGAGGGCTCTCAAGAAGCCAAGGGAGGCTCAGGAAAGACAGTGCAAAGAAAGGAAAGCCGAGAAAGTCTGCAAGTTCACTGGAGCAGAGCCAGAGGAAAGCTTGAAAATCATTGAGACCTGGATCTTAGAACAAATGGGACTGTGCAGGTGGTGGCATCCATGTGTGAGCAGCTGAGGGGCACACTGCACGTGACAGAGCCTGGAGTGCTGGGATTATACAATGGAATGTGATCCTCAAGGATGCTGATACACAAGCTGGCAGTCACATATGTCCCAGAGCCTTGTTCCCCGTTGGAATAGGCATCCATGTTGAGGCTGTCACAGCCTTGCTCAGTGCTGCTTCACTGCCCAGAGCAGCCAGGAAGCTTCAGATTGTGTTTTTCTACACCCACCCACTTCTCTAGAGTGATGCTATGTGCTTTGCAGTTCAAAGCCTCCTGCATCTACCATGTCAGGGCATGCTCCATGCCGGAGGGAAGGACTCTCCCTGGCCAGACAGCTCAGGGGCATGGCAAAGTTGGAACTCCACAGCTCATTTTGGCAGCAGTCTGCAGCATCCAGACCACTTCCAATCAGGACTGAAAGAAAGAAAATTCTTACCAGCTCCTTCCTAATGCTCAGGCTGAAGAGTGACAAGTTGAACTCCCAGAGGTCAGCCAGTGTGTCCGAGGCCAGCTGTGGGCTGGACAGGCAGGGCAGAAGTTAGCTGAGGTCCTGAAACTAAAGGCAACTTTGAAACAACAGCCTGAGAAGATAAAAGTAGAGTCCCCAAGTCCCTACAGCTAAGGGAAAGTCTTAATAACCATCGTCCCTGCTACAAATTCAGAGTAAAAATAGAATAATGTTGCTTTGGATTAGCCAAAGCCCTCCCTGGTATTAGTTATGAACAGACATTCAAGATGAGTAAAAGTAGGATGTGAAATGCATCATGCCCCCAGTATCCAATGGCTTTCACCTCATGGAGTCCCCTAATTTTGGTATCATGACTCTCAGCAGAGCTGCCTTGCTTCCTGCTCTGTGTGCAGCTCTTCCTCTCACACCAGGTTCCTGCCTAGCCTCTGTCCCTGTGTGCCAGATGTTTTTGACTTTGAAATTCAGTCACTTTGTATGGATGCACCTTTCTAAAACTAGCTCTGAACAACACCTCAGATCTACAGTCTTACTCCTAATGCAGAGCTCATTGCTACCACAGCTGCTTTCTGGGTCAAAGGAACTAATTTGATCATAAAATCATCATGTAAGAGGGTTTTAACCTTCATTATTTCCAATTGCAGACTCATTTAAATGCAGCATTCAAAAGGCCCTGCAGTGCAATTACATAACCAAGGGTAGGAAAATTAATAGCTCTTAATTTGCACCATGGCAGCAAGGTGATATCAGCATCGGCACTTTTTCCAAGCAGACTTCTTCTCCAAAGTGCCACCCCACACCTCCACAAGGAGTTCCACTATCCCCCTCCTCAAAAAGCATCCTCTTGCAAACAGCAATGAATTCAGCCCAGCCACGCAGCAAACCCTCACTGACCTGTGATATTGAGCAGAGGAAGTTCATTCATATATTTATTTGGGTTTATCTGGGAAAGCACTTCCTCTATTGCCCATTGTTTCCAAACAGCCCTTCTTGTGCAAGGAGCCAGCAGGACAAGGCTTTCCTGGGCAGCAGTTCCAGCTTGACCTGGCCTCAGAAGAGGGAGCTGCAGCCGGGCTGGGGAATGGATGGCTGGTGTCATTTGCTGTCTCATGGCATCTGAGGTCTCATGCACTGCCCATACTCCTGCTTTGCTGCTTTGAAATTCAGTGGTTTTCTGCTCTGCTGATCTTTTGCCAGCACAGCTCCAGCCTTTTGTTAGACCTTCGTAAGGCCTTGTCCGGACTCTGCTATCAACAAACCTTGCTAAGTGAAAATACTTGTCACTGTGAACAGGATTGCCACTCTGTGCTGCCAGGGCCACAAGAGGGGCAACAAACCCAGAAGTGAAACAAGACCAGCAGCAGCACTGCAGCACAAGATGGGCTGGTCAGCAGATTGCCTTTGCCCCTGCCCTGCCTGGCCAGCCCTGGCTCTGCAACCTGTACTCTGGACCCCTCCGAGCCAGGCCATGTGGCAATTCCCCTGGTCCCAGCCCACAATAGTGCCCTTCTCAGAGCCACAGCCACAAAGCTGGCCCTGGTGCATTTGCTTTGATGCCTCTGCAGGCAGGCAGTGGGGAGCTGCTCTGGCAGTTAAGCCAGCAGGGCCAGGAGATGCATTTTGTTCCAGCCCTCCTAGGAATAGATGAAGTTTACTTTTGTGCAAGAAGGGGTTGTTCAAATCTGCTGCCGTCCAAGGCAGTGCTGGGAAACAAAAGCTTGTTTATCTTTTCCTCTTCCCTTCCATCAGATGGTAACAGAACAGATCTGGACCTGGGTTATTTCCCAGGTCAGTAAAAGTGGACACTAAGTGCTCTGCACTCACTGAAGATCCCTGTACCAGTATCAGTTACTGGTGGAGCAGGAAATGTGCCCAGTACCTCCACCTGGCAGCACTCGGTGCAAAAGCCTGAAGCCCAGGTACCTCACAAAGTGTTCCCAGTGAGAGGACAGCTAAATGTCTTTACAAATAATTTGATGGGTGAAGGTGTGGGTGTTAAAGTCTTTGAAATAGGTCTCAGTGTCTCTATTAACTCTGGGCAGCAGGTTTGTTGCAGAGCCCACACAGCCTGGCTCCTGAAACACACAAGAGTCTGCACAAGCCTGAACTTCTGAATTTTGGGGTAAAATAGTAGGTTCAAGGTGGGAATATGTGGTAGGCAGCTTGGGAAGGCTGTACCTTCCCTGTACCTCAGCCAGTGGGGAAAGGAAGAGGACAACATGCGGCCGGGAGTTTGGGATAAAAGGAGGCTGCGCCCTCCGAAACCTCGAGAGAGAAAACCCCACGGGTGTGTGCCCTGGTGGGCTCTCTGCCTCTGTTTGAATAAAGATGCAGGACTCCTCGGTCTTCTTTTTGGACTTAAACCTCTGGCTTTTGTGGATTTTCCTGACACCAGCTTAGGCACACTGTCCTGCTTAAGTCAGGCCAAGGGATCTTAATGCCCTTTTCTGCATTTAGGAGCCAGCAGAGCAGCTGCAGTCCAAAACGTTTAATCCTACAAAGGTGCTTCAGCTTTGCAGAGGGCAGCAGAAAAGCACGGGTCAAGAAAGGTTGCCTGCTGTAAGTAAATTGCATTATTGCAGTGCAAATATTGGCCCATTTCCTGAAAAGACCATAGTGACCTCATTTGATCCTTTGAAAGGAAAGTAAAAATTGTTTGTTTGGGGCTTTTTTCCTAAATTGAATGTTATGCTGGAATAATGGGATTTTTTTAGTAATGAAACAAAAGGTCAAACCATGGTAAGGATGTAACCCTGGAATATGGGAATGGCTGTTGATACAAGTTTGCAGGAGTGATTTGTGTAACCAGTAAGAACAACTTTCTGTATTCATAATATTTCCATGTGATCACTGGGAAAATAAATATGTAAAACAGACTTTTAAAAAAAAGCAAGCTATTAAAGAAATGCTCGAGGGTGCACTTCCTTGGAGCTTTCCCCAAGGTAGCTCTTTCTGAGAACTCTTAACACACTATTTATTTTGCAATGGCCTAGCAGAAAAAACAGCCATCAGCTGCTTTGGCTGCACCAATGAAGAACTTCAGCAACATGTTTTGATTTCTGCCTGAGCAAGTCCAGGATCTCCTGCAATAATTCTACTGCAACAAATCATTACAGTGTTTATTTTGGATGGGACTAGCTGGACTCCAGTTGTTCTTAGACTAGTCCATTAGATTTTGTGGCATTAAAAACTATTTTTAAAACCTTAAAAAAAAATCAAAGTCTCATGAAAAGCCTATAAATCAGACCTTCCCCAAAACTGGTTTGCAAATTTTCACTTTCCACTCCCAAGTGCAGGTCAGCATGTCCTAGTAACCTGACTGAGCCTTTGCTGACAGTGAAATAGCCTTCTCCATACTTCGTACAGTCACCTCACTCTGGTCTACAACTGATGGTATCAGATACAGGTGCAGCTGTTCTTTCTGAGTGGTACAACATCAGCATCCCAATTAGCCTGCCTTACACCCCTTCTGTCTCGTTCCAAAATTTCAATCTCAAACATTGCAGTAGCTTGGAAAAATAATTACGTCAAAAGTTTGATGTGAAGGTCTTACTTGTCAACATATCACATGATTTGGTCTCTGCAGCAAGTTCTGCTTGCAAAAACAAGAAAACACTGATATAACCTTCCATAAATATTGGCAACTTTTTTTTTTTTTTTTTTTACCAATTACTTCTTTAACCTTTAGTCAGAGTCAGAGTAAACTACCCAGCACAATCACATGGTATTTTTTGGTTTTTTTTTCAGGGAAACTGCATAATAAAAATGCAGATAATAAAGAAATGCAGTGGCTGAAAAAAATCTGCTACTTAAGAAATGAGATTTCTTTTCAGCAATCGTCAGCATCCACAGGCCTTGTCACAAGGGAGCTGCCAGTGGTGGCACCAAAGGTGAGAGTCAGGACTTGCCTCCATTGCCAAGTGAGCACCTGAGTCATCCCTGCCTGTGTGGAGAGAGGAATGTACTGCAATAAACCCCTGCCTGCTTAAGATTAGAAGCACAATTGTCGTTGCTGTTCAGAAATAAATTAAACAATCTAGTTCTGCTATGGGATTATCTGTACTCTCTAGCAATAGTATGATATTGGTTGGGAAATACTGACCAAAGGTCGTCCTTTTGTATTAAAGTTCCTCATATGCATTTTCTTTCTAGGAAGAAAGAAAAGTAGACTGGAAAAGTTACTAAGTGTAGCAATAGAACATGTCACAAGCCCAAACACCAAGAGCCTTCGAACTGAGATGCTGTGTGAAACCTGCAAAGAGAAATGTGTGATTTACTGTTCTCAATGCCATGGTACAACAAGGTGTCATCATGACACTGATGATTTCATCAAACAGTTTTTGATCTGAAGTATCACTTCAAGCATCCCTGGGAGACAGTGCTCTGCAGATTAGGAGTCCTCCTTTCCAGAGAATGATTGAAGAGTAATCAAAACACTGCAGAAGTGCCTGAAGGTGACAGTAAAATTCAAATTCTGTGGTCATTTTAAAAATAATGCTCTCAAAGGAAATACAGTAATCTGGAGCAAAATTACCTTTTTTCAGTCATCTTCGTTATTTTCCATGACATGTATGGTAGTAATTTTCAGAGGTAACTAGCAAACTCAAGCCTACAGAGCACCTTCTGACTTTGGAATCAAACCCAGGAATGCTGTGTAATCACACAAGCTGCACACTTCGAGGACACTCCCTAATGCCCTCAGTGGGCACAGAGACATTTCAACCCTCAAGAGAGTCTCACATTTTGAGCAGATGAAGTAGGTCAGAGAAAAATCACACTGGGGCATTCTGTTCCCCAAAAGCTGGGGGAACTCTGTATCTCCCCTGGCAACAGTCTGGTTTGGACAACTTCATCAAGCTTCCCAGCCTTTGAGGGCTTCTACACCCTTTTGAAGCTTCAGTGGGGCAGTGACAAGATGAAAAAATCATGGTATTTCTAGACTTTGGGTGGTAGCCTCTTTCAAGCTTTTAGCATTAGGCCCCGAAGTAAATTCAGTTGTTCGTTGGGAGGAAAAGATAACATAAAGTCCCTGGAGCCAGTTAATGATCCCTGGGTGAGTCATTCTCACCCAATGGGACAGTGCCTCTTCATTCCACACAGAATGTTCATTCTGTCTAATGCCTGCAGGGTTGTTCAGAACCAGCTGATGAATTATTCTGGGAAAATCAAGTTACCTTACAATATTTAATGGAGAAAACACCATGCGCAGCCTTGGAAACTGTGCTGTTATATTTAACTTCTTTTTCTCTTGGCAGCAAGCTGGACAATTTGATTTCTAAAAGAATAACTAGCTCTGCAGTATCTGCAGTCCCTCTTTTACCTTATCCAAACTGGTGATCAACATCTGAGAAACCTTAGGGCTGACCCATTCTGAAAAAAGAAAGTGGGAACTCTCTGGTTCAGCCTAATGCAGGCTAGAAAAACTTCAGAAGCCTTCAATACCTTCCTGGGATTTTTCCATTTGTGTGGAGTTTACAGTTTTTGTAGAATTTTGTAACTATTTCT
This sequence comes from Rhipidura dahli, assembly GCA_013399225.1. NCBI lineage: Eukaryota > Metazoa > Chordata > Aves > Passeriformes > Rhipiduridae > Rhipidura > Rhipidura dahli. The sequence continues at coordinate 983,914 of VXAC01002181.1, forward strand.
GGAAACTTGCAACACAAGACCAAAATACTGACAATGCCTTTTAGATACTATTTACTGCCTTTTTAATGGTCTAAACATTGTTAACAAGCAGAAGCATTTTACTGAGGAAACACTAGAAGTTAGCATCCAAGAGGCTGAATTTTGATCCCTGATATTAAGCAGATATTAGCTCGTTACTCACAAATATAGAATTACTCACAAATCAGTAATTATGCCTAACCACTGCCAATACTCAGCCTTTGTGACATACCTGCTGAAGCCCTTACCACAAAGTTCAGGATATTATTGTTTTGTTTTCTGAAAGTTGTTGTTTAATAAAGCTGTAAATATTGATTTAGAACATGGTCAGATAGGGTTAGCTCATTGTGAAGCACTGACAGAAGGAAATCCAGTAGACTTCTAAGAAACCTTTCCACCCCAGGAAGCAGCTGGACTGTTAAGCATCTGCCTGTTTTATCCATGCACAAGCCACATCATCGTCTACAGGGGATAATACTTGTTAGCTTTGGATTACAGGGCCTCCTCCTCCCAGCCACAGAAATTATTCTCACTGATCATAGTCAGGATGGCTTCATATCTCCCATTTACCTAATGAGGTTTCTAGTGTTTTCTTTCAAGGACTGAGAACTCACCCAAAACACCAACACCAAAGAAACTTCAAGGAATAATAATTTTCCAGGATTGTTCCTTCCTAGCTGTGGGAATGTTTAAATTACAGTGCTAAATGGGGATACTGCCTGCAGTTTTTGTAGAGGTAGCGTATGAGGAGTATGGCCCTGTGGTCCTGGTTGTAAAATGATGAACCCACCTGTAAGTTCAACCCAGTGCTGAACTGCATGTTAGTGCTGCTTTATGACACAAGGCTTGTGTTTGCTGTGCTCTGCAGCACATGCAACCTCCTCCTGACAAGCATCTCCCATACCAACATAGCTGAGAGAGAATCCCAGCTTTGTGGAGAAGTGGAAAACAGTTTCTTACCATGACTCTACTTTCTTTGAAGCAGGTTCCTCAAATTTGCCTGGCCCACAGGTAAATGCCTGAGGGTAGGTGGCAAAACCCTTGAAGAGTGTTCACAAGGATTCTGCTGTACTCCCACTGAAGACAATTCAGATTTTAGCCATGAATGAATGTAATGTCTCACTTTTATCCTGTCTAAGAAGTTATCCCACCCTCTCTCCCCAGATAATCTCTCTGCAACCAAGTGCTTTATTAAAATAGTATCTGCACTACCCTCAAGAAGCTGCCTTTGGATCGCTCTGCTTTAGGGGTTAACTTGCACTTTCTCTTCCACACAGACCTTTCCCAAAGCAAAGGAGAAATCTCTGTGCTAGAGCAGTACAACTCAAGTACCAATGCTAGTACTTTAATTCCATGCCCCGAGGAAATTTCTCTGGATGCCAATAGCCTTGTGTAGAATAAATTTCTATGCCCTGCATACATGCACTCTGGATGTTTATTAATGACACAGTAAATCATACACTTACACATTTTTCTACATTAAAAGGCAGGTTCTAAGTTTAAAAAAATTTACTTTTAGATTAGCAGCTCTATTAGCAGCTGTCAAAAATGTTAATGTTGGCTCCAATCAATTTAGGTGTTATACACTTTATTAGTAACATACGATGATAAGGAATGATGGCATCCACATATATACATACATACAATATTGCAATCAGAGAATATTCATTGATAACTTTCAATTTTCTCTTGAAATAAAGAACTGGACACTAACAAAACCAAAATATTACAGCAAGACATATTTGTTATCTTCATGAGTAGAACAAAGACATGAGCAGTAAATAAAATGGGTCTTACACAGAAATACATTTCTCTTAGGAAAATTTTTTGCTCAATTTATTCCAGTTCCTGCATTAGCATGACTTCTTCCTCTTCACAGACTTCAGACCGAATGGTGGGGCTGGGGGCAATCCTGTATCATTGTGTACAATGGCAGCTTGTGCTCCATGAAACATTAGTAGCCTGTAACACTTGGGAAGGAGGTACATACATGCACTGAAAACAGTAACTGTAAAGGTCACACATTCCCATTCACACAGGAAAACTAGTGAGCTCACAAAACAGAAAACCATAAATGTTTACAGCTTAACCCTATTTCACTTGGTTGTAGATGTACAAGGTAGTCCAGATATTTATCAAAAAATCATTTTGCATCAGGCAACATGGGTTGGCAGCTCTAATTACACACTCCACTGATTGTCTCTGAAACAACAGACTGCCTTGAACAAAAGAGATGACCAAGAGGCTGAAGTGAGGAAAGCCCTACTAATCTGAAATGATTCATATATATATTCTTTGTACTTCTTCTAGTGTTCTTTCTTCCTCGTAAAACATGGACATTTAACAACAGAAAGAGGTGCTACTAAAGACAAGCACCCATCTACAAATACTTGTTCTGAGGGACTTATCTACCAGCAACTCTAGACTATTCCTTACAGGTCTGGTATTTTCACACCCAGCCAACAGAAATGGCTGGAGTAGGAATCCTAAATGAAAATGGGTCAATGTTCTCCAAGTCTCTTCCACTGAAATTACCAAAAGTTTAACATGGATGGAAAGAAACACAAAGAGTTAATTTTAAGGCTAATATCTGAATTTTGTAGCTGAAAGATATCAATTGCACAGCCAGCTGGGCTCCTGGGAACTTGGGGGCTGCCCCCTTGTTTGTGCTCCCCATTGTGTAAGTTCTCTTGCATCCTCTAGAGCTCTCTTGAAACACTTCAAAAAATAAATTGAAAAGCAAAAGCTGGTGCATGGGATCGGGATGTCTCTCCTCACTCGGTTTCTCATACCATCCTCTCCTACTTGATGTTACAATTCCATTCATGATACAATTAACTCTTTAAACAGTTAGGATTTTTAGCCCCCTATTCTACTCTTGCTGGAGGGCTGGGCCAGGATCTCAAGGCTAAGAGTCCAAAACCCCATTTCCAATTCCAGATGCATGTAGAATTTCCAGGCTGAGAAGGCTGCATGCAGAATTCATAGCAAACTTCAGTATCTGAAGAGGGACAACAGGGAAGCCAGAGAGGGACCCTGTCAAGAATGGCAGTGACAGGACAAGAGGGAATGGGTACAAGCTGAAACAGGGGAATTTCAATTTAGATAACAGGAAGAAATTTTCCACTGAGGATGATAAGATACTGAAACACGCTGCCCAGGCAGGTTGTGGACACCCCAACCCTGGAGCTGGTCAAGGCCAGGTTGGATACAGCCTTGACCAACCTGGTCTAGTGGGAGATGTCCCTGCCCATGGCAGGTGGGTTGGGACTAGATGATCTTTAAGGTCCTTTCAAACCTCTTGACATTCTATGATTTTGTTTGATTGAGTGGATGTTGAAAAACCCAAAAATTAAAAGCAAAAACCACAAAGCCTCAACTACTCCAAATTTATTTCTGCCATGAGCTAGAAACTCAATTTCTTGACAGACAGATGATTAGACTATCACATAAAAAATACTGATTTGGTCTTTATTTACTCTTTATTCTGCTGCTGAGCCTTCCATTTAAATACTTTTTCATTGCCTGAAAATAGCTCCCAGGTTTCCAACTTTCAAGCTTCTTTTAGAAGGGGAATATTAAACCCAGGATGTAATTAAGCCTTCATTATTAGGAATATTTTCTTTTCAGGGACCCAGCAGGGTTTTCCACATGCCAAAATCTTGTTTGGACCTTTTCAGAAGGTAGCCAAGTAATTTGGCAGAAGATAAAAAACACAAGGAGCCAGAACTAGAATATTTTTTCAACAATCAGCTGAACATAACTAAAGAAACTGGAAGCCAGCAGTGAAGAAAGGAATTGAAAAATAAATTTTAAGAAAGAAAGAAAAAGACTCAATATTTGAATTTGAACAGTGTGTACTGAACAGGTCAGGAAACATTCTGGATACTGCCAAAGAGTTTGTATTGGACATTTGAAAACAATTCCCCAAATCTGCAAAAATATTATCTTGTTAAGACTTTCCAACACCAAAAGTCAACGCATCCATGGGCCATGAACATAAGTATTTTCTGAATCTGTATCTTGCTGAAAAACATATATCTATTTTGGCACACATTATTATGATTTTTCCAAAAGGAAAAGCCACACACATATGTCACAAGGCAGAAACTCTCACTTTTCTCACTCAGGCTGAAAACATGTGCATCCCTTGATGGGGCAGCTTCTATCACAGCAAGTCATTAAATGTAAAGGACTGACACATTGAAAGTATTTCTACTTCCACTCCTCTACCCTTCTCTGCCATTTGAATATCCAAGAGTTACTTCTTCTATACTCAGAGACTGCAGCAGAGGACTTTTCTAGAGCTCAGCTCTCCAGGAGCAGCAAGGCCTGACCATTTTCTCTCTAGCACTGGACCTGGCAAAGAGACGTGAACCCTTTTTGGCAAGGCAAGTGTTCCAAGCACACTTAGTTTATTCTGATAGCTCTTCCCCTATCTAAAGCATTTATCATACAAAATGTTTAAGTCAAGATCATCACATTTAGAGGCTAAGCTCAGAAAGATAAGTTTTCAGGGTCCCTTTTACACAAAAGGATTCTCTAAGTCTACAGTGAAATAAGAAAAGGAAAAGCATTTAATGATATTCATTAAAGAATATGGCCTTAAGAGGCCACCTAGAACACAGACACTAGGCAGGAGTAAGGGAATAAGGTGGGTATTTATTTGAAAAGCCTTCAAAGGTACCCCTGGGGAGCCAGAGGCTGCTGCTGAGATGGACCCCAAGATGGACCCCAGGTCACGAGTTCTTCACACTTTTATAGGTTTGGTTCATCTGCATACCAGGGTTAATTCTCCAATTAAAGCTTCAGTTTAATGATGTAATTCCCCTCAGCTTCCCCTCCTTAGAGGCTCTTTGGTTTATAATTTTTGGGTCTAGAACAGTCTGAGTGTCCTTGGAGAGCAGGCCTGGAGAGGCTTTGTTATGACCACCTAGCATGAGAGAGAAGTGAACGGGCTACAAGAAACTTCAGAGTTACACACTAAGCAGTACAGGATTTGAAAAATATAAAAGTTAAAACCTAAGGCATCAGTTGTACTTAGAGACTGTCTTGGAGTTTGTTGTTGTTTAACCCCAGCCATCCACCAAGCCCCAGGCAGCCGCTTCCCCACCAGTGGGACTGGGGAGAGCATCAGAAGGGTAAAAAGTGGAAAACTCATGGGCTGAAATAAAGACAGCTTAATAGGAAAAGCAGAAGCCATACAGACAAGCAAAGAAAAACAAGGAATTAATTCACAGCTTCCCACGGGCAGGTGGGTGCTCAGCCATCCCCAGGAGAGCAGGCGGCCATCAAGTGCAATGGCTACTTGGGAAGAAAATACCATCACTCCCAGCACCCCTCCCTTCCTCCTTCTGCCCCCCACTGTATATACTGAATATGATGCCATATGGACTGGGATATCCCTTTGGTCAGTTGGGGTCACCTGTCCCAGCTATGTCTCCTCCCAGCCTCCCATGCACTCCCAACTTCCTCACCCTTTCTGACATATGAAAAGCAGAAAAGGCCTTGGCTCTATGTAAGCCCTGCTCAGCAATAACACAAACATCTCTGTATTATCAATCCTGTGTTCAGCACAAATGCAAACCACAGGCCCATATCAGCCCATATCAGAAAATTAACTGTAGCCCAGCTGAAACCAGCACAGAGCTAAATAATTGCCCACACCCAACTGTAACAATCTGTGGAAAACTTTGGTAGGATTCCACCTTCTGGATGGCACTGCATCTGTGGGAACTCCAAGACACAGCGTCATTGATGGCACTGAACTTGCAGGCTGAGCTTACTGAGATAAAAATTAAATGTTTGCAAAAAGTCAACCAACCCAGGTCTGACTTTCCCAGCAATAATAGTATTGTAGTGCTATCAGTTCCGTGGGTGTGTAGATAGAGCACAAGGTAAAGGACAACATTTTCAAAAGCACTACAGTGAGAAACCCCCATCCCAAACACAGATTAATTAAGTTAACAAAAAGTTACTGTTAATAGTCTGCTCATTTTGCAGATAAGATGGTATAAAAGAAAATATTTGATCAGAGAAAGTGAAAATATCACTATTTTCATTTCAGTCATCCTTACAGCTTTTAACAAACTGCAAAAGACATGATTTAAGTTACACAAGCACAAGAATTTCACATGAGACGAGTGATACAATTCATAAAAAGGACAGAACACATTTTCTGATACTCCACAAATATTCAGAGAAGGTTTAACACACAAAATGGAATTTCTTCAGCAGCACTGATTAAACTCAAGATGAGGCAGGGATCTTCTTTACAAAGTAAAGGCACCGGCTCTTTGTAAACACGTACTCCTCTCTCTTTAACTGAGAAAGCACTCAAAATATTCCATGGAGGAAACTTGTGTGATAGTGTTCCATTGCTTATAAATACTTCATAATAGAGATATCAAAGGCCTTTTTACTGTATTTAATAAGAAATTATTTTCTCCAGTTTATCTAGTGACCAACTTTTTAAATCTCCCCAGAAATGCTACAATGAAGCTATAGAACAGTGATTTCTCTTATCTGCCTTTTGATACCTATAAAGAAGTTTCAAGGCAGAAGAAATGTCAGATGCCAGTATGAAACACACACGTCATCTCTTGTTTTCAGTATTGTGCTATCACTTTCCCAGAAGGATTCATTGGCTTATATTAAAATACAGATACATTTAAAAGAAAAAAGGAACTCTTGAACATCCTCCTGCTGTACAGCTCTCTACTCTTTGACTTTTCAAATGCACCACCAAGACTGAACATAAAAAAAGGTTTGTTGTTGTACAGATGACAACTGTACTTCAGGATTCCTGGTTTTTTTTTCAAGTATGCATCCTGAATGCACATGCCTCTCTACAGTGGAGAATGTTCACACAGTTCTTTACTAATGAAACTGCAAAACTTGAAAACTGTTAAAATAAATATTCCATACAAAGGTGAATTGTTTGCATCTTGGGCAAAATGAACTGAGTATCTTCATAGCTTCCAACACACAACTACCACCAATATCAACAAACACATTTTACTACTCATACACACAAATCCAGTGGTTACACTAATTCATTCTGTTCCATGTCTAACCAAACTTGTGCGTTTCTAAGTCACCTTCCTTCAGCTTTATAAAGCTGACTGAATCTTTAATGTAGTGCTTTCAGGTTCTACAGGACTGTCAACTGGTACCTGAAGAGGGAGATAAAAACATAAAAACACAACAGGAATTAAGCTGTTACTCAACAGAACTATTCTCAAACTCAGTATTCTTGGGTAATTATTAGATTAGACTCCAAAAGTATATGTAGTTAATTAGCGAAATTAAGCAATTATGGAAAACCCGATTTTCCCTTCTTTTTGTAATAAAAAAGAAAGATCAAACATAGAATTTAGCTTCTTAGTATAATTCTAAAGTATATATTTACTGCACACAAATATTTGTCACATGAAGATTAACTTCCCATTTTTTTCTCCGTTACATTTAACCACAGCAGCATCTTGATCAAGGTTCAGTATCAAAGTGATACTGAACATTATTAACACAGGCAGGTCTCAAACATGTATGGCAGCATCAGGGCAAGGACTGCAGCTTTTCTTACACCCTGGCTAAATGAATGAAGCTTGTGTCGACCTGGGCTAATTAACGAGGTGACAATGGAAAGCAGATGAGTTGGGTACACACCCGAGAGAGCCCCAAGGCTGGCTGGGAAACCCACTGGATGCCACACTGAGCACACACAGCTGCACAGGTTTCAGGTTCAAGATAGCTCAGAGAGCAGCAGCTCGGAAGTTCCCGAACCTCACACAGACACCCACGGTGTGCAGTTGGTCATGGATGATCAAAAAGATGCTGTACATGCAAGACACCTACACAAAAAGCATGGCAGATGATCTTGCAATGTATGAGTCCAAAAAGCTGTCTCATATCTTGATCCAAATTATCAAAAAACCCACAGCACTGAAAATTTTTTCCAATGAGAGCTTTATTTCTACTAGTAACTGTACTAGTTTGGAAAAGCTGCTGAGACATGGAATCTTACAATCATCAGAAAGTGCTATGCTCACTCTTCATTTAAATTGAGAGTGTGCTCAGCAGAAGAACAAACCCAGATCTTTATGCAGCATTGTATAGAAACTCCAGCATAGCTTCTGTTTATCAGACACTTGACTTTATCTGAAGGGACTGCAGGTATTTAAAATAAAATACATAGCCTATAGGATGGCCTCATAACCCAATAAAAAAAAAGGCTTCACAATTTACAATGCTACCTGCTCATATGAAAAAGCAAAATTCAAGCAATAATATCATATTATTAGCCACTTAAAATTCAAATATTCAAAAAATTCAAAAATTCAAACAAAAATGTGAGAGTGGAAGTTTTTTTTTCATTTTTTTAATGGGAGTTAAGGAGAAAAACAGGTATCTGAGGGCAGCATCCCATGTGGCTCTGTTTTTCAAAACCAGCATGGAAACAGTCATAAGATTTTGTCAATCCCTCTTTTGCAGCTAATATTGTTATGCCAGTAGAAGTTAAGTATTCAAGCAGGTTAATACAATCATGGGTAAAAGAGTCACCACTTACAGCTTTAATGTCCAAGTTCATAATCCCTGAATTCACATTGTGTCTTCGCAAATCTGATTTTATTAAGGCTGAAAAAAAGGGGGAAAGGAAAGCTGGTTCAGACCTTTGCAGTGACATCCACTTCAAGGGAAATGTTTGCACGGTGCAAGCACACAGAAGCTGCTTTCAGCACATTTTCAAAATACCTGTATTCACTCTTTGCAATTTGAACTCACTGACGATTTGCACTTGCTCCTTACAAAGCACACAAAGCAGGAAATGACAATAAAGTCTTTTAAACCATAAGAACTTAAAACAAAGCTTGATAGTTTCAGCACTTTTAGCACATTTGCAAGTCAACATGCAAGTCACTGGCACAGAGGCACAGTTCCAGAGTGCATCAGCAGTTCCCTGCATTTGGAAAACTGCAAACTGCCTCAATTTATGCATTTGTTTTCATTTCTCACCCCACTTTGGAGATGGACATCTGTCTCAAATTCAAGACATGTCTCAAGAAATGGGGGTCAGATGGTTGTCCATATATTAGCAACACCATCCTAAAAACATCCACACTTTTACATTAAAGAAAAACCATTACCTGCACTTGTAGTTACCTGTTAAAATAATGCCCACAAAAATCCAAGCACAAAGAAAGATGTTTCCTGCACGAGGACTGTAGTCTGTTGTGAGCTTTCCTTGAACAAGTGTAAAGACAATTCCAAATATCTATAAAAAAACAAGTAACTTCATCAGGATCACACAGAAAAGAGTCATCATTTTACCTTTAAAAGTTCCAGGTCACCTCTTACAGAAATCAAATTTAAAAAAATACCAGGACTATAGCAACACAACAGAGATTTAGCTATGTCTAAGAAAGCCTTCCTAGACCCGAGCATAGTGGCCTTCCTAAACATTACTTGAAGAAATAAAATGATGTAACCTGTGCTGATGCATTAAGGAGACCTGAGGAAGTGCCTTCAGACTCTGGATATGTAATTTCCACAGCAAATTCAAACCCAAGTGGAAGATAGCCAGTCATGAAGAACCTGTTGAAGAGGAGAGTAAGAGGATGACAGGCATGGCCTTCATCTGTTACTACAGTTAAGAAAACCTAACATACATACATGGCATTATGAATTAGCTGGTATTCTGAACTGTCATGTGTTCATGACTTAACATAATTCAGTAATTCCAAATAATAGTGACTGCTTCACTCCCTCAATATAGTCCAAGAATTTTAGCCACACACCTTTCTCTGTAGGACAAAGCTGTTAAAACATGTTTGTCCTATTTCCCAAAGCCACCATACATATGAAACAACCTTTTCTAATGAGTCCGCAAGCCACTCCATACTTGAAGGCAATTACTTTCAAATGAAATACATACACAAATTTGATCAGCCCAAATATCCATGCTGGAGGACAAAAAGAGTCCATGACTAGGGAGTGAGGCTGTACACTAGAACACCTGCTGAAAGCTTCTAAGGAAGGAGCTGAGGGGACTGATGAATGATGGAAGAGAAGGGGCTTAATGCAGCTGAGGATAGTTGATTGATTTTCAAACTGAAACTCTCAAGACATTTCTGGTTGTATCTTGGCTTCTGTGTCTGAATTCCCTCAGCACCTCTTGAGGCTTTTAGATCAGGTATCTATGAGCAGAGTTCATGCTCTTCAGAGCAAACAAAGCAACCAGCATGTTGCTTGGGCTACCAAAGTATAGATTAATCAAAATGCAGAGAAGCCAGTCTTCCCAGATCTGCTCAGTTAAATGCTAATCACATACACACTGGTCAAGAGAAAACTTCAACTTCTCTGCAGACAGCTTTTTGAACTGGAACCAAATGAATTGACCACATAGAGACCTCTCTTAGGTCCATAAAAATGTTAATGAAATTTACTGAAAAGTGAGTTACTTTAGATTCATTCTGATGTAACAGAAGGCGAAACCCTAGTAAACCCTATCTGTGCTGTGAGCTAAAGGCATAGGCTGAGATCATGGTGACAGAATACTCAGAATTATCTAGTTAAAACATTTAAAAATGTTTCAGAACAGAACTGCAGTAAGTCTTGTAGTGTTCTTTAATTGCTCACCCAAGTACTCCTCCAGTCACGAACACTACTATAAGGTATCCGAGGTCCAGGGTGAAGGTAAATACCAGCAACCCAACAAAAGAGAGAATGTAAACAATCAAAGTAGTTTGCCTGCAACCCAACAACAACAAAAAATTAACATTGTTAACAGAAGGCCATGGCACATTGCTGAAGCATGGAAGAATAACATGAACATTACATATTCCTAACAACTGGCATTCTAAAGCTGTAAAACTTGATTCATGTAATTCTGCCTCAAACTTAGCATGCAGTGAGAACATAACCCTTCCTGAACTCTTAATTGTCTTGGTTATCTGGCTGCTTCACTCAAAGCTAAGGACACTTTCTCAGACTCTCAAAGAATGGACAATCACAGCACATGCTACTACCTTAGGACTATTTTAGTTCTCCACTAAGTTGTCCCTCTTGGCCATTCTGCAGTGCTGCCCATTGCACAATACATCAACACAGGAGCAGCTGAGTGCAACACGGTTAGCAATAAAAGTCAGCCTACTAAGAGGCAAGTCAAACAAATCTCATTACAGTGTTCTATTTATTTTGACTCTGGAATAAGGGATGCCTTCCAAATTCTTAAAGCACATATTTATAAGCCAAAACACATGCAGAAACAAAGCCAATCTACAGCATTAACATCCATTAGGCTTGTAGAGGCACATAATGTTCTGAGTCACAGGTGAGAACTACTCCTTCACAAACAGTGCTCCAGGGCAGTGCTCACTCCTGGGAGCACCACACCATGGAGAATGGACCTAGGAGCTCCCACCCCAGAACAGAGTTCTGCTCCATGGTCATCCCCTGAATTAAAGCAAACATTACACTTAATAATAGGACCAGTAGTAACATAAAAATATTGAGAATCCATCAACTGGCCATTTTACAAAACAGTGCAGGTTAGACTTTGAGACTTTATACTTTCCTAGGAGAAGAAGCCCACTGGGCCACCTGGCCATTGTATGTAGGACCTGCAGTGCTTTCCTTGTTAGCCTTACACTCCTAAAGAGACAGAAGCAGATGGATAAACCCCTTGCATGTTTGCATTCTGTTCCCTCATTTCTCTTGGCCAATGACCAGTAAGAGTTTCAAGCCGTCTCTGTAGCCTCAGAAACTTGTCTCCATCAAGGACACTAAAAGGTCAGGGATGAACTGCATTTCACCAGCAGCTCATTTCAGCCCTCACGTTGGAGTATTTTCCTAATGCAATTGCACCACTCTCCTACCCCTAACCCCACACATGCCTACCCACACTTACTTGTATGTTTTAGTGTAATCCAGCCACAAACCACAAATAATCGAACCCACCATTCCTGCCACCACCAGTGTCAAGCCAATTCTCCCAGCGTTCACTTCTTCTCCCTTTCAACAAATATTTATATGGTGCTCATTAATAACTTGCTTCCACTCAGAGTCAAGTTCAGACCTCTTGGCAGTCATAAGTGCAAACAAACATTCCTATGACTCCCATAGCTGCATGGTACAAGAAACTGTACAGAGGTATAAAAGAAACCAAATGTCTGAGCACACATAGCACCTTCAAAATAAACATCTCCTCTGCAAATGTACAGTGGAAAAGATAAAGATAAGATCCAAGAAACTTACCTCATAATGAGTTACTATCATCTGGTTTAATAATGTGGAGACAGAATAAAATGCCCCAGTCATGATACCTGCAGTACCAAGAAAAAAAGCTTCAGTCATTCCAGGTGCAGCCATGCAGATCTGCTACCCTAAAGACTCACAACACAAAACCTTTTATGTGCCAAGTAAAATCTCTTCACTGGACCTGTAAGTGATATTTTGCATCCTTACAGTTTGCCAGCACTGGCACCTAAGTAAATAAAAGTTTGACACTCCCTCCCCCATAAACCACCCCCCACAATTAAAACTCTGTGTGCTCTTGGCCCACATTTGAACCTTTCTGCCAGACTACAGGCAGATAGCACCACTTACCATAACTGATCAGCAAAAGTATAAATGGAATATTTTTGAACAAGTTAATAATGGACTGCTTGTAGGAGTAATCCTCAGGAGGTTTAGTTTGCAGAACAGCTTGAGAGTGACTAGGAGGGTATTTGGGCTTTTCTTCAAATACTGGAGAAAAAGAAGAAGGAACAATTTTTGATTAATTTCTACCAAACGAATGTGCTTTTTTTTATTTTCTATTTTTTTNTTCAGCTTGATGAATTTCTGAAGATTGACTCATAGTTTTAACACCTCCAAGAAAAAATATTCTATATTTTCTCATGGAAGAATCAGCTCACATCCACAAAGGATGTGTTATTTGGTCACATCTGATTGCTACCAAAATATGGTCAAAGACACTTATCTGCAATGTGTCGAGACCTTTGTATCTGAATTGTAAGATAACAGAGTGAATTCACATTGTATCATAAGTCCTTGTAGCAAAGAAACTAAGAGAACTAAATATTCTGAAAGAGACCAACCCCTGTGAAGCACAGAGTGAAATTGTTGTTGCTTAATCCTGGAACAACCGGTAGGTGAACACAAACTGGAAAAAGTGTAACCTCAACTACTTTAAGCAGTCAGCAGCTTTAAGTGAGATGCTGTAAACACTCCCCATAGTCAGCATGTAAATTCCAGTAATTTAAACACTTACCAACTCCTGTTAAGAAGAACAAAAGAGTGGACACTATTGCTGTTCCGTAGAACATGATGCCGATGTTATGTGCCATGAGATCAATATCATTCGGTGTATTTGGAACCAAAACAGGTGGCAACAAAAAGCCAATTGCAGTACCAAGCTGTAGAGCATGAAAAGAAAACCAAAAATCATTTCCCTATGAACATAAAAATTAACAGAAGTGAAAAGTCTTACCAGGTAGAATTCAGAAGTGTTATCATAATGAGCATTAATAAAACTTTAGTATCATACTTCTGAGCCACTTGCTCTTGATGTTTTACAATCAGATCTTCCACAAGTCAGGTTTAACCTTTTTATTTCTCAATTAAATTACAATGCCACAGTACCCACACTATTCCAACAAAGTCGAGTGATACTATTTTCCATCATTTAAATCTAGAGAGGTTAAGGCCAGAAGGACGTCTTCCAATGAGTTCGGGGTGCCTCATTAAAGACTTCAAATATCTCTTGCAGAGATCTGGCACTCCTAACAGCCCTTGACAGGTACATCGCTGCATTCCCAGTGATTTGTGTTCCAATTACAAATGATCAGCCTCTCAAGAGGTGAGATCTAAATTGTGATAACTGCCCTGTTCCTCCCCTGCCCGCGGTCCTGGCTGTGTTTGCTGTAGCTCTGAAGTTATACACAGTATCTGATAAGCAATCGGATGACCAACAGCTCCGTGGGTTATAGCAACCTGTTCAGTTACATAGTTCACCTTGTGCAATTATCCAGTACCGTGAGACGCAGCGGGAACGCGGAGACAGAAGGGAACTCTAGTGGGATACACTGACAGCATTACTTGTAACTTCCAAGTGCCTGACTTAGCATCTCGCTACTCTTTCAATCTAGCTTTTGAGAGTTTTGGTTTTTTTTTTAAGGAAGCAAAAGCTGAGAATAGAGAAATTCTGTTGATCTGTTGACAGAGGAGCAGCATGCACTTCAGCAGCATACTGAGATTAGTCCTAGCTTCTGGAGGGAAATACACTCTAGAAACAACTACAGCTTATTTTGTTCACATTCTGATCCTGTTTCCCTTGTCCATTTTTCTCGAGGTTCCTATCCACACAATCTCTGCTCTCCTGCTCTTGTCCTGTGCCACTTCAACTGCACATCTCAGCATCCAAGCAAAGCATCAGTTTCAGGCTCCAAGCTGGATACTTGACACTCTACTGAAGAACTGAAAACGCACCTTTCTACTGGGAGGACTGGTGCACATAAGGAAGAGTGGAAATTTAGCTGTCAAAGAAACTTTTAACCTGATACCAGGATGCAGATACAAAACTTTTGCCTCACAGCTGAAACAACTAACAACTTCTGAAATCTTCAGTCCAAAAGGGACAGTTGACAGGTCCACTGGAAAACTTCGATGGAAAAAAACCTGGTTTGGAAAAACTGCAAACAGCCAGCTATCAGATAATGAGGAATCAGCTAGGTTACCACCCTAAATGTAAATATATAACATTAATGCCACCACTGTCATAATCCAAGGTGCACAAATATAAAATCATTAGACTCATATGAGAATAAACAGATCCCCTGTTACCTTAACCAAACTCTACCTATGACCTCAGCCTGCACCAGTGATGCTGATTTGAATCTTAGCAACTTTTTGCCACGGGAGAAAAAAAAAAAAGCTGGGACAGTGGCAGGAGGTGAGAACAAGACTATAGGAGGAAAAAGTATCATACCTGCACCTGTGCTTTCAGATGCACCTGTTCCAGCTCTCTGAAACTGGCCAGGACCAGGGAGCTTGAGGAAATCCGTGACTCGGTTATCAGCTCCCCACAGTGATGTGAACTATCACAGCGTTACACAAAACTTCACGAGTCACCAGGGTATTGACTACTGGCACCTGGCAATTAGAGGCCATATTTTAAAAAGCAGAAACCAATATATGTTGGCGCTGGGGCTCTTCATGAAAGTTCACGTACTTCATATCCCTCCAAGCGGGGGTGGGTTGCGTCAAATGAATCCAAATGCCAAAATGCAAGAGGAAGAGGAAGTGGAGCAGGATCACTTCTGAACAGGGTCTCGACTGATGTACTGCCGGCAGCTGACGGCACCGTGTGAGCTGCCACACGCTGCCACATGGCCAGGCTCCCGCACAGCCAAGCTGGCCGGGCAGCGTGGGATGCAGCATCACCTCGCTCTTAGCCCCGCTTCCTCACCTGTCCACTCTTCCAAAACCATATCCTGGAGAAAGCCTTTTCCCACTTAAGCACCTTATTTTTAACTCGATGCCGAGCTCCAAAGAAGCCCACTACACCAAAGCCCCCCTCGCTCCCCTCCGGCCCTACCTGGTTGCCCAGCACAGCCACGGCGCAGGCGGTGGAGACTTCGGTGGGGCCGAACCAGACGGAGGCGATGCGGGAGGGCAGCCCCAGGATGAAGACCTGGGCCACGGCGCACACGGCCTGTGCGGCCAGCGTGAGCGGGTAGCGCTGGGGGGCCAGGCTGCCGCACTTGAGCCAGGCGCCCAGCGCGTTGAGCCCCGCGCCCAGCAGCGCCGTGAGGCGCAGCCCGCGGGCGTCCAGCAGCCAGGTGGCCGGCAGGATCAGCGGCACGTAGGCCACCATGTACACCATGGACAGCCAGTCGATCTGCGTGAAGGAGACGCCGTAGAAGCCGGCGAAGACGTTGCTGAGGATGCTGTACTGGATCCACTGAAAGGCGTTCAACAGCGAGTAGCAGCTGAAGACGGCCAGCACCGCCAGCCGCCGCCGAGACAGCCGCGTTTCCAGCAGTCGCGCCTCCGGCCGCCCGCCGCCCGCCNGCCGCCTCCTTGCCGGGCAGGAAGCCATTGCAGCGCTGCAGCGGGGCCGCGGCCGCCGGCATCTCCCCGCTCTCCCCCTCCGCCTCCTCCTCGCCGCCGTCCTCCACCATCTCAGCCGTCTCTCCACCCAGCTTCCTCGTTGACGGCGGCAAGCGCAGCCCGGCTCTGCCTGGCAAGGTCACCTGGCTGCGACTCCGCCGGCGGCCGCCCCGCCCGGCGGGAGGCGCGGGAGG
>VXAC01002181.1:1000256-1020761 GCA_013399225.1 Rhipidura dahli
CGGGAGGCGGCCCCGGGGGCGGGCGGGATCGGCTGTACGGAGCCGCGCTTGCCATCGCCGCGTGGGGTTGGCACGCTGGCAGCGCTGCCCGGGCCGCTGGGAAGGGTTGGGAGTGTGGGGATGTGGATATACATAGATAGAGGTGGTTATTTTGTTCACACCTCCGCTCCCGTTTTCTTTGTCCATCTTTCTCGTGGTTCCTTATCTGCACAATCCTCGCACTCCTGTTCCTGTCCTGCTCCACTTCAGTCCCAGCATCTGAGTGATGTATGTGCACACATACACACAGACTCACACACACTTTTTTCAGTCTTTTAAACTGAACTTGTGACACACACACTCCTTTAAGTCTTTTAAACTGAACTTACAGAGGATATGCGACTTTGGCCGGGTGCATGAGAACCACATGGAGATGGTAATGATGTAAATATTCCCCATCACATCTCCAAGGCAGGACCAACATCACCTCCTTCCTGTCACCTTTTTGGTGGCTGGTTCTCCAGCCCAGGCAAGGCTGGGTGGGCACAGACTGGTGCTTTGTGGCCCATCCCTGACCCCTCTTCCTGGGCACGGGGCAGGGCACCTCTGCTGCTGCACTATCTGTGCCAGGGACACACAGGCCACACCACTTCCAGCACATTCTGGGAAATTCCCAGGCCTTCCCCTGCCATAATAAGATTTGTCTCTTTGCGGTGGTGATGCAGAGAAATGTACTGAAGTGATAAGAGAAGGACAGAGCACAGACAGAGGGGGCACAGACAGAGGCCCAAATTATAGCAGAGGGTGACCAGTGTGGTGCATTATCAGGGCATGTGCATCCACCCCAGTCCTTCACTGCCTCCAGAGCCGCAGGCCAAACATTCTTTGTTTCCACTCAACCTCTGAAATTTGATTTGACACATACCCCAGAAAAGTGGCCGTCTGGCTCATGTGCAGAGGTGGGTAGATATCACTTCAGTAAGCAATCTTCCCCCAAACCCTGCTGGCTTCGTGTCTGCACAGGAGCAGTGTCTAGCAGCCCCTGTCACAGTTTGTAATTCGGCTGCTGCAGGCAGCATCCCCTAATAAAAAGACAGATTGTCCTCCAAAGCATAATAGAAAAATACAGCAATATTTAGGTTTGTTAACAATGTTAATAGTATTTTACTGGTTTCTGTGGGAAATGGTTTGGAATGTGTTCGGCAAATAACACACTGCACATTGTTCATGGGTATGTCAGAGCCTAATCAGATCTGTCTGGGCTGTGGATACACTTAGCCACCAGTCTTAAGTACCCTCACTAATTAGGAGTTGGTATTTTACTCCAGACCAGTTGATCTATGTAAGCCACAGTTCCTGATCTTATTTACAGTGTGGATAATAATATGGTCATGACTTTGAGCTATTCATTTGGCTGTGTTTGCTTTCCCTGAGCACTTAGGTGAGCAATGGTACCAATGATTGCAGGCACCATGGAATTTTAGAGACTACTGGAAGTAGTCCTGAATTTGCAGACAAGAGGTGTGTGCAAGGAACATGCTCTTTAAAAATACAGTTACCTATGTCAGATTCAGGCCCTTCTGGCCTCTCTCATTCATGCCAAAAAAGCGCCTGATTTTTATTTCCTCTGTAAGATTAGATGCTTGGTAAACTGCCAGTTCCTCTGTCTGACTTGTTCTAAGTATTGTAGCAATAGGACTCTTTTTTAACAGGACTTCAAGAGGAAGGAGTGTAGTGGGAACTGAAACAAATGTTATCAAAGCAACAGAATAGGTGGCTTTCACTTTAGGCATGTATACCCGTATTACACATTGTATGCTGAAAACACACCTGAGACCATTTCTGTGCCAGTACCTGCAGCAGTGGCCCTTCATGATCTCTGGCACAGGATGTGGGTTGACCTTGGGGTCAGGGAAAGGTCTGGCTGGACGAGATGCAGCATCAGCATCCTAAATGACTCCTGTTCTTTTGGAAGAAGGTACAAACATTGATCTACACCCGATTTAACTTTTTTTCCCCTTCGAATTTTGGATGATCTCAAAGTCCACCCAAAGATAACATTTACTCCTTAAAACCAGAGCAAAATAGGCTTTGTTCTCCCATTCTTCCTTTCCCTACTGTTGCACCCTTGGCTGCTTACAGCAGGCAGAGCTGCTGCCAGCTAATTCCCTCAGGGAAAGGTTCGACTTCATCCTGTGCTAAGAGTGATTGGCACATCTTGGGTTTCACTGCTGCCTTTCCCCCGGGGCATCATCTGCCTTCCCTCTCCCCGCAATGGCTCCACACACAGCGTCATGTGCTTCCTGCACGGAAGCAGTAACTAGACACCAGGGAACGGTAGAGAAAAGGAAGGCAGTGGAAAGAGGACCTGGATGCAAGCTAACTCCCAGAAGGAGACTTTCCAGAAAGAAGCAAGTTGATTTACAACAGAGCAACACGGAGGCGAATCCATCTTTGCTACACTGCAGCAGCCTCAGTGAAACCAAACCAGTTCAATTTTGATGGGGTACAACCAGTGCATTCGCATTCTTGGGACATTAATCTCCAGAGGTACCTTCTTAAAAAAGAAATGAAAAGGCAAACCAAACTGACAGCATCAAGGCAAAGCTTTGATATTTATCTCTTGTGTTTTTACACTGCTGTGTTTCATAGGTTTCACAGTCATTGCTCCTGATTTATAGCCATTTGTATGAAAAGCAGGGCCAAGGACAAAGTTGCCCAGCAAGAGAAAGTTACCCCAGGAGAAACATCCATTGCAGGAGTTCACTCAAAATGTGAGTCCCTGGATTTCTACATTTCATGGATAATTTATAAAGCTAAAAACAGAGCACTGATATCAAGGTTTACAGCACTGTTTAGCTTAAAATTGCTGCTATCCCTTATTAAATTTACCCTCTAATTGAAAATTTAGGCTCTCCTGAATACCACTGTTAGTGATAGAGTCAGAAATTTCTCATGTATACCCAAGCATTAACGAAGTTATTTCCCTGAATGCTGTGAAAAGACCAAAATGCCTCTTTGTATCAGGCAGTCACTGGGAAGTAAGTGATACTCATTTACACCACAAAAATTATTTTCTTGTATCCAAATTCCAGAAGTCAGGCAGGGACCCAGCACTTAAATTTTCAGGCTGGAGAAGGTTAAAAAGCAATTAGTAATGCACAATCCTTGCTTGCAGCGATGTTGTTGATCGTTCTGTAGCATCGGTGCCATTGAAAGAACAGGGTATTTTCAGAACTATTTTGAAACTAAGAAGTCATCTTGCAGGTGCTGCATCTTTGTACAAAAATAAATGGCTCAGAAGGAGTCTTTTCATTTCAATCCAGGGCATTTCACAAAATACGGAAACTCAGGTGTAGAATGTTGCCTTCAGGGTGTTATTAGCTTTTGGACACCCCTAGCTGGGTTACCTCAGTGATATCAATTCCTAGTTATGTCCTTCTTCCAAACCTCAAAATGGTGTCTAAGCCCCCCATAAAAACCCCACAGGTCAATCCATCTTTGTAAAACTTGAGGCCAAGTTTACGAGTCTGAAACAGAGATTGTAGAATCTTGCCAAAATTCCAACAATTCTAAAACAATTCTAAAACTTTTATGTACATCAGACACAGATATAAGACTTCCAGATCTTCTGGTTTTAATGTTTCACACCATGTATGTCAGTCTGCAAGAAAAAAGAATTAAACTTCATTTTATAATGCGTTTATTATCTCTTGGTTATGATCTTCAATGCAGAAGTTGACCTCTCCATGCAGACAAAACCCGCATGACAGGAGTGCACCAGGTCTTTGTCTCCCAGACGAGTTGTTTAAGAAAGAAAACCACAGCAGCTTAAGAAAGGGATTTCAGAACAAAAGATCTGAAGTTCCAACTGAGCAAGAAATGAACTATTTTAGCTGGATATTAAACAAACCTCAATAAGCTGGCCTTGAAAGAAAGTAGTTGGAGAGTCACATTCCTAAATATCTCGATGGAAAGCTCGGCGAGAATACAGGGGAAAACGTAAACATCCCCTTCCTCCTATGCAGTCCTCATTCCAGCTGTATTTGCCCAGTCTCCCCCCAAGATAAAGCCAGAATCCCCAGCTGAAGAAAAAGCTTTTGCAACTCAAGGCACTTTTGTGAAATTTGTTTGTAGCTCCAGGAGTTTGCCTGGCCACCCCACTTTGGGAATATGACTGCCCACAGTAGGCACGTTTGCCAATGACCTGGGTTCACCTTTTTGGTGTACTAACAGCAATATATTAATGCACTCTTAAGTATCAGAGAAAAGTTCTGAAGTTTAAAATATTAGTAATTTATATTACTAATTTATTAGTAATTTAAAATACTAGTATTTTATCAGGGTAATGAACTTCTCTACCGTAAACAATAGAAATTTGTGTTCCTGGGTGTCTCTGTCCATACAAAAGATGCAGAAATGTACATCTGGTACTTCTGCTCAGCTGCCATCTGCTTTTCTTTTTGTAGCTAGCTATCAATTTCATATATGTAATGGAATTTTACCCCTCAATTTCCTACCAAAGCAAGCAGGGGAAAAATTACAGACACAAAATAAGTTTTGAATACAAAAAAAAAAAAAAAATCATGTCAACAAATATAGTAGGCAAAATGTATTGGGTTCTTATTCTCCAAGATTAACAGGCTCTTAATGTATTACAAAAAATGTAACTTCCATCTGAATCCTTTGTACACAGTAAGAAAAGTGTATATGCCCACAAAAAAAATTAATAAAATGCATGATCTGTAGAAGGGTTGCCTTAGATGAATATCCTCATTTTTGATCAGCACTCACTCACTGGAAGGTTATTAAATTTGGGGAAAGGCTTGGAGGCATTTTCAGTGTTACATCACAGATTCCCTCCACTGATACACCACAGCAATGTGCTGTCAGGAAGTCCTGATATCCTGGGTTCATTTCTTTACTAGAAGACAACCAAAAATCTCTTCTGTGAGGAAGATTAAGTGACACCAGCCTGGACCATCAGAAGGCTGTGGAACAGGAGGGGTTGGAGAAGTTGTGCAGAGGCAGAGAGATGCATCTGAGTGAGCATGGACTGAGGAACTGCTGGGCTGCAGTTCATCCCATCCCAGCCAGCACACCTGGGAGATACTGCAGGATTCCAGTAAAACACTACAGTTAGCAACTCAGCTTATGAGAATTCAGTAATGTGAGAGTTTTCTCTGCTGGCTGTCGCACAACAAGTGGCAGAGGTAGCCTTCTGTGAATGCAGAGCATCCACTGAGAGCTCCTGCTCCCTGCCCATCTTCACAGGAATGGTGAAGCAACAGGCTGGTGAAACCACTTTTTGGAGCAACAGCAGTAAAATCAACCTAGGATGACTCAGAGTTACAACAAATGCTCTTGAAAAAACACCACAGTGTAACCCTCTTTCACTGCCTGATTCATTACATCTTACCTGCCTGGTCCATGCACACAGATCCTTTGGAAATTAAATGGAAGGGACATGTGATTTTGGAGCCACTAAGAACCTGGCATGGAAATATGTTTTAGAGACAGATTGCTCACACAAGCTTGAGAAACATTGCTACTTTTACTGTTGAGGAAAACCAAATATTTAGTAACAGCTTGAAGTTCCCAATTTCTCTCTGAAGAGGTTATCAGCAGGAAGAGAGCCTTTAAAGGTCTACATGCATTTGATGGGGAAGATGCTGGTTGACCTCAGCTTAACTAAAAATCAGCAGGAATTTTTTTTTGTTTAGACTGAATAACAATAAAAGAGGCCTGCCCAAGACCCTGGCTGTGAGAGCACATTATGGAAAATGCATTGACATTCCAGCAATGTTAATCATCTTAACAGGAAGTCAGACAGATGGACACCAGGGACTCTCATTGTTGGAGCTCCTGTGTTGGGAAAGCACTCCAAGTGTTCTCCAGAAACTCTTTTGAACAGCAGCCTTTTGCATCACAGCCACAAGACAGAAACTATTTCAGATGAGCTGCAAAGCCAGAATCTGTCACAGAAAATTCCCTCCCTTTCATTGTCAGGGGAGACAAACGTGGTGCCCCTATCAACCACCAGACAGTGGGCAGCTCCTGTGCCAGGACAGCCCCAGAGCATGCAGAGCTCTTTGCATGTGGCTGACATCTGCTTCACCCAGATGGTTAGAGAGCAGGGCAGAGCCTGGCCTTCTGCTCCCACCTCCCACTGACCAGCTCAGCACCACGCCCAGCTCCTGGCAGCACCACAGGGAATGGGGAGCACTGGGCAGCTCCAGCACTCACCCAGTGCCTGCCATCCCTGAGGTGTCCACAAACATGTCCATCAGTGTGTTTCACTGGAGCAGCAGTCACATGATACCAGCCCAACAGCTGAAGTGTCAACCCAAAAATCATTTCTCTATCTTGTGAGTACCCTGTGGCTCTTAAATATAGGATGACAGAATTTATTTTGGAAAAGACCTTTAAGATCATCAAGTCCAACTGTTAGCCCAGCACTGCCAAGTCCATCACTAAGCCATGTCCCCAAGTGCCACATCTACATGTCTTTTAAATACCTCCAGTGAGGTGTATATATACCTCCACCACTTCTTTAAGCAGCCTGCTCCAACACTCAAAAACCCTTTCAGTAAAGAAATTATTTTTCCTAATATCCAATCTAAACCTCCCATTTATTATTATCTGCACCAGTGCACCTGGGAAAATAAACATGAGAGAATGGCCCATGAGAAGCAGTCTCACTACAGCAATCCATATAGCAACATGCAAGATACATCCCAGCTTTGCCAGAATGGAATTCAGACTGTTTAAGCCTTTGGAGATAATCCTGTATTTCCAGTGAACTGCAAACACGGGGTGAACAGAGTATTTGTGTCCCTTAAGACCTCAGACAGTACCAACAGTTCATAGCTTTTAGAAACCTTAGGAGGGGAATGAGGTGGAAATAACTTGGGTCCTGGGAATAACTCTGCTTTGAGTGCTCTCTCCTCTCTGCTGCCTGCACAACAACCTCGGGGGCTATGCACAGGACAAAGGTGATGTTGGGTGCCAGAAGGCAGACTCACAAAGCTACAGAAAGACACAGGGCAGTTTCACATGCTGGGGAAAGACCATCACAGCCATGAGCTGGCTGGCAGGTTCAGAGCACTGTGCTCAGGAACATCCCTGCGTCCTCCTCCCAGCCTAAGTGAAGAATGGGGAGAGCTCAGCATTGCCTCCTTTCACCTAGGCAGGTTTGGTAGCCTTGGTGACTCTCCTCTCATCTCAGCTACTGCCAGGATAAATGTCAGTGCTGGAAGCAAACGGCCTTGTTCCCCTTCCTCAGACCAGAGGGAGGTGATAGCAGCCAGAGCCTGGGACAAGAGGGTGATTTTGGGATGGATGGTGGTGAAGGTGGAGCTCCCACTGCTCCCTGACAAGGGGTTGGCTTGGGAGAGGTTGCATTTTTTGAGGAATGGAAGATACTTACATGTTTGGGAAATTTTATTTACAAACACCAAACCATTCACTGGGAATGTCATACTGAGCTATCCCTTCAGAAGTGTGGAAATGTTTGTTTTTATCTGGGGAACACTGAAAAACAAATGTGCCTCTAGTTTCAAAATGGGCAGTTTCATTTCAAAACAACAGCCTATAGGAGGCTTAGCTTCAAACTGCTGACTTCTCTATCTCATGTTTTTTTTCCCCAAAATCAAAAAAAATCCCAGTGTCTCATTATCACTCCAAAGGAAAACATGGGCATTGATATGTTTCATGGCAACCACAGCCAATTCCTCATCCCTGCCAGTATCACTTTTCCTTCTACATTGATTCAGATACTGGAAAATGATAGTTGGAAGAGAGGGCAAAAGGCCAAGGCTCATGCAATCCAATTATAACCCTGCTGAAATGACTTCCAGGAACTCTGCAAGGACCAGTCTGATCAAGCCTTGTAGTGGCAAGAGGGAGAAAAAAAAAAACGTCCAGAGGAAAAGAAAAATAATAACCAGCTTGTACCTTTTCCAGGATGACAGACTGTGTCCCAGCAAAGTTATGGAGCAGTATGTTCTGAACATCCACAGTGTACCTACAAAAGCCAGGGAGCTGGCATCAGGCTGCAGAACTGAGCAACCTAAACCCTGTGTATCAAATTTTATTATGGGAGGATGAGAACTCTCCAAGATTTTAGGCAGTACTCACCCACTGAAAAATGCAGAGCTTGGATTTGTTAACTCTGCTCTCCACAGGGTGAAATGGCTGCTGAGATTCCCTCAGCCCACTGGCAGGTAGGCAAGGACCACCAAATTAACTTACCAGTCTCCAAAGGACTGGTAATGGGCACAGCTTTCAGTTAGCACCTTCCTGATCCACAGTGGCACTTGCAAAGGAAAAGTCTTTGCTGCAATTGCTCAGCTGCCTCTCTTCCAGGGCTATGGCACTTTTTTCTGTTCTATGGTCTTCTGTCATATTTTATTTTAATGAGTGATTTTTAATGAGTGGAAATGATGTATTTTTCCCCACTACATGAGTAAAATTTGGAATATACATATCTGCTTAAAATAGTCCACAGGGAGAAAAAATACCTCATGAAATCATACTCCCTTCCCTAATACAAAAAAATCCCACTGTACTGGGTAATGCTGTGGCAGTGGCTGTTTTGCTCCACTACCTTCACCATTCCTCCCACAAAGCTACAGTGTTTTCCTTGGTCTCTGTTGCACTAGTTTTCCATCTGCCCCACTTGTCCAGGTGTAACTTTGGGATTCCTTATGTTACTGGGTCTGTACTAACTAGCAGCCCTGAGCCTCTGAGATGAAGAACCATAAAAAGAAGTCTCCTCTAGGAGAAGCTTGAAGAAAAGGCTAGGAAGTCTCCCACATCCTCATCAGAGGCACAGCTGGAAAGGAACAGTTTTCTAGTTTGCTTTTGACAAAGGCACCATGCTCCTGGATGGAAGTGCTCACAAGTATGGTTATCTTTTCATCTTAAACCACTGAACATTTAGATAAACTCCAAAACAATCCCTAGTGTTCTTTAGGGGATGCCTGTGGAGCTGTGATACAGGAAACAGGTGTTGAGCCTAGTTGAAGTCCCATCTATGAAGGAGACACTTGTGAAAGTTTCTGACTCATACAGCCAAGTCCAGTTGTTTTGCTGTGCCAGCTGCTGCACAAGGGCTCTCTGCTGCTCCCCACATTGCTGAGGCATGGACACAATCCATGGAGTGAAGCCCAGCCCAATCCACACAAAAAGTCATCTAAGACTTTGTGAAATGTGATGAACTTCAGACTCTGGGGATCTAATGCCTTCGCTAGCTTAATTTTCTCAGGAGAGTGGCAGAAGCTTTTATTAACAATGAAAGAGCAGAAGACAGCACCCTTCAAGACCCTTTGCAACAAACCTGCAAATATAGTCACATATGAATAAGAAAAATCAACTCATTTCATATCTATCCACGCAGAGTAATGTAAGCAGTCAGAGGTTACAGTGAGTTAGCTTAAGACAGTTTCCACATAGCCAAATCAAGTGCACTCTGGTTCTGTAGAAATCAGAGCAGATTACCAGACTAACCCACCAGTTTATCTTTGTGTTTCTTGAAGAGCAGGACAGGTTCCATGGCCTGTAATAAACCAGCTGAGCCATGGCAAACAAAGCCACAATACAAAACTGCATTATTGTACAACTTGAATGGCAGACCATGAAAATGACTGTCCAAGACAGAGGCTACCAACCCCCTGTGTTGCTGACAGCTTCTAAATAACCTAATCACTCAGCCCTTTGAGAACATAATTAAAAGATGGACTCAAAGAGGGTTGGGTGTTAGTCCAGGTAACTTTGCTAGTGAGCAGAAGAAGAAAGGCCCCATTCTTCATCATTTGGCTGAACTGAGCCTCATCTTGTTTAGTGCTGGGAAATCTCTGAGCAACCTTTCAATAGGTCTCTGGCAGCCTGGTCCTGAGTGGTGTCTTTTCCAGAGGAAAGGCAGCTATCAGTGCCAGGGAACAGGTTTTGTTGAACCAACCCTCCAGAGCAGTCCCACAGATCACTGCCTTTTCAGCCAAACCCTTCATCACTTTGGGCTATTGTGCTGGTTTGGGCTAGGGTAGAGTTACCTTTCCTCAAAGTGGTTGGTAGGGGGTTGTGTTTGGGATTTGCTTTCTGCACAGAATTATAAATAAATCTAATATCATGACTTTGTGTGTGGATTGGCCTCTTGCACACTGGGTGAAAGGAAAGAAAGTGAAAGAACCTATTTTGGAGTAACGACAGCAGCCTCCATGTGCTGGTCAAGAAACACCATCTGTGGATAAATGTCACACACGTGGATTGTCAGTGGATGTGCTGCACTCACCACGAGCACAGCAGGAATTATTTTGGACAGTGCTGACATCTGCTTGTGCACTTTACACACCACATTAGCCCACTGCACGTGCACCCACCATTGCTTCGACTCAGCACAGAGGTCCTGTGCAATACAGAGCTGACTTTACACCCTGACTTTTCCAGGCAGGAATAATGATCCCTAGAGAAATGGGAAGTTATCTGGTGATGTTGTGATTGAAACTCCCCACATGGTGCTCCATTTAACTTGTTCCCACAGCACTCCATTTGTTTAGGGCGCGGCCAGGTGGTGTGCGTCCAGAAATGATCTGAGCACAAAAATGCTCTCTCTATATGTTTATAACAATAAAGCCAGTGCCAATCAGCACTTCAAAGCTGCCCTCTCCAAGCAGTGCACTTCACAAAGACAGACCTTCCTGCTAGATAACCCCAGGTCCATTTCACAGGTTCACCAGTGGTCACAGGCTGAGCAGATCTGGGAGGCTCCAAGCAACAGGTCCAACTCCACCCAGCATCCAACGTACACACATTTTCATGGAATTCACTTAACATGGTCATGCTGACCCTCAGTCCACATCCACATCTCAGAGGTTTTGACAATGGTCAACAAAATTTGGCAGAGGGACAGACCTCTAGGAGATACAAAGTCCCTAAAAGGTTTGTGGGAATTTGTGGGCATGTAGATGACACCGACTGTCCATCCCATTCCCTCTCAAGGCCACCAAGAGGAGTCACACACCCAGGTGCTGAGTCTGATGCCAGCAGCTATCCAAACATGATCTACCCAGACTAATCTTGCCTAAATGATGATCCAACAGGCTCGGGGAGGCACAATGAAAGAGAGATGGGGAATCACGAGGAGGTCACAGGGACACAGAAGAAAGGCAAGGTACTGTGATGGGCAGAGCCCAGAAGGTACATGGAGGAGCTGGTGGTACCATGACAGAGACACAGAAGGAGCTGGAAATGCAGCACTGGGAGTGCTGGGCTGTACTGGGAGCATCACAGGACATGGGATTGCTGTGATGAGATCTTAAATATTTGGGGTAAAAGAGCATTATTGGTTGTGCTGTTTATGGAACAACCTTTATTGATGTGGGATCATGTACTTGAAGGTGTGATTGGGCACCACCAAGGGACCCAGCATCCATTTGCACTCTTTGGTGACAAAGCACATAGCCCTGCCACAGCCAAAAGAGCGGATGCAAAGACCACATGGAAACACTACTCAAGTTAAACCCAGTGTCCACACTCTGTCACAGAAATACAGAATACATGTGGGCACCTCACCTGGACTGTGGCGCTGCACTGCCCATCTGCTCTGCTCCGAATGGGATGAACCCTACCACACACAGGGATGGAGTCAGGATACCTTTGGGGGCCTGAGGAGGTTGCTATTCCGTGGCAGCCAGGGCAGCCCAGGTGCAGAAGGTGCAGGCAGCCACAGGGACCTCGCAGCAGATGGAGAGGACAGCGGCCACAGGGAGGGCTCTGCTGCTCCTCAGCACGACAGGCCCGGTCGAGAGGGACTGAGCAGGGTGGGAGCACAGCACAACAGCTTTAACAGCCAACTCAGGCACGCCTGGGTGCTCACCCAGCCTGCCTGCCAGGTGATATCTGGGGTATCAGGGGCTCAGTCACACTGCTGATACCGTCACTTGGTGTCTCACCCCCTGTGCTTCCAGAACAGAGGGATGTGGTCCTGCTTCCCCACATGTCGGTGCTGCTTCGTGGTCACTCAGGCAGCAGTACTTGCCCTTGTACCGGGCAGCTGGGGCTTTGCTCAGCCCCAACACAGCCAGTGCTCTGCCATGGTGGGCTGGGCTCATCTGAACGCAGTCACAGCCACCGCACCAGCCCTTGGAGGCACGGTACAATGCGTATTATCCCACCCAGGCACTGCAGACAAAATCCCTATCTTTTGATCCTGCCACTTTGGTAGGACATCAGATAGGCTCCCCCAGACTCTTTGTCCTCAGTGTCATGGCTCAGAGGCACCCCAGTGCCTCATCCTTTCTGCTTCCTCAGAGCAACCACATCCCCGTTCTCATCAGCCGACCTGAGCAGGGTAGTGATTGTGATCTCCTGTGCTTGTGCCAAGCAGCATCTCTCTCAGCACAGCACCAAGCATTTGGGGACATGGGTATCAGCTCCTGCCCCAGGGTTCATCAGGACCAGGATCCTCACTGGGGTTTCTCATTGTTTTGTCATTCACAGTAGCTCCAAGGGCCATAAAAACTCGCCAGCCCCTGGAGGAGGCACTTGGCACTCCCTGCATGGTGGGGCCACTGCGCAGTGCACTGAGGGTTATGTCCATGCCCCAAGAGATTCACACTGGCAGAAAAGCCAGCCCCAGCAGGGACAATGAACAGATGGATAACCACCTGCTGAAGAGGAAAATGTTGAGACAACTGGGTGTTATGGCAATTCATAACCTTCCTTTGATCTCAGTGGTATCTTTGTATTGCATATAGAAAGCAAAGACGAGAACAATAAAGCTTTATGCTAAGCCAGTGACTTTCTCAAATCCACTTTCCTGCTCCGTAATGGGAACAGAAGATCGAACCCAGCCTGCATTAATGAAAAACAAACAAAAGCAGAACTTCATAAGTGATGAAAGTTGCATTTCTAGGCAGTTATTTATTTGCTTTTGACTCTAAAGAGCCTATCTATGCATTGCATAGGAGTCTGCTGAAAGCACCTCCAGTAAAAGTCTTTAGTCAATTTGTCTAAACTCTTATCATGATAAACAGCAGGAATAAACAGCATTTCATCCCCTTGGCCTCATCGCAATCTCCTTGCCTGCTCCCATGTCAGAGTCTGGAAAAACTCAAAAGCACTGTGTCCCAGAGTTCAGGCCCTATTAATCTATGGCTAAAAACAAATTTCACAAGAAAGGCCCTGGGAGGGTGATCCAGCTGCAGCCCCCCAAAGACTATTCAAGTCAGCACAGATTGAGACCTTTCTTGGTTTTTTTGTCCCCTCATGTACATCCTGCAAGGTAAAGCGATGTGGGGAGTCCTGCAAAGTGCAACCAAATCTGCTGTTTGTAGCATCCCAAGGAAAGCTGATGGCTGAAGGTACCAGATGGAGCTTGGAACCTACCTCTTGCCACACTGCTGCAGACAATCTGTGCCATTCCTCTCTGAGACAGAGGTCACCTGGGCTCTGTGTGACCACCAAAAATGACGGCATGGCTGAAAAGACAACTTGGGATGCCTCTAACTTTCCCAAAAGCTAAATTTGCACAGTGTCCTTCCTCCAATACACCCTTGGCCACTTCAGTGTCCTATGCTACCTAGGGGAAGGCGTGGTTTATCCAGACCCCTGAGAGGCTGCAACAGGGTTCAGCACACACACTGATGTTGCTAAGGCCAAACCTTTGTGGGGATGGAGAGCTGCACAGTGTGCAGCCACACAGCCCCTCCAAAGCCATCCTGCCTCCCCCAGCCCCTCCAGGCCAGGTGTTAGTCTGGCAATGCAGGCAGAAATCCAAGCTCTCTGTTAAATTCCCCTTCTGAGGTGGTTACAGAATCATTGCTGAGGATCAGTGATGTTTTCCAGTTCAGAAACCATACTTCCTCCTCACTGCACAACACTATCACCAGTCCTGTGCAAGCACCTAAAAAAGCTGGGTTTCCTGTGCAGAGCAGCAACTTTATTTCCAGTGCCTGCTGCCCACCCCCAGCACCAACTGCAGGGACTGGGGCAGAGCTTGCACAGCCAAACCAGCAGCACTGGGAAAAGGGTGCTGCTTCTGACCCTTGTAATGTGCTAGGGATGCCAAGGCAGGGTGGGAATGACACTGCATTTTCCTTTCCTGGAACTCCACGTCACCTACTCCATGACTTAGCTCCGGCGCCGCAGGTCTAAGGAGAGGACAAAGCCAGTTTGTTTTGCCATGGGCCCCCTGCCAGACTCACCCTGCCCACGGCTGCTGCACTGCCAACTCTCCCCGGCCCAGGGGGAAGCAACTCCATGCCTCCTTCACCAGCCTCAGCCACGCTCCTGCACCACCACAAGCAGCTCCAGGCCTGCTGCTGCAGGGAACAGGGACATGGGCTGTCCCAGAGCCCACACAGCCCACGAGGGGCTGCCCGCCCTCGGCAGTGCCCTGCCCACCCGGGAGCTGCAGGATGTGTGTCTGCAGGCTTCTGCAGCAGCAAAGGGGATTCAAATGCTCAGGAATCATCCCACTGCGAGGCTAAGGCTGAACCAGAGCAGTGCCACCCCCCTGCAGAGACAGGGATTTTGAGAAGACTACTTAACATCCCCCGTTTTTGCAAAACCAGTGTTTTCATCCAATGTTAAGAACTCCACAGGGAAAAATAATTAGGTCAAAACTCTGCAAATATCTGGATGTTGCCTGACTTCTTACCCAGAGTATATCCACATATAATTGCATTCCCAAGCAATATTGGGAGCCTTCCACACAGAGGCAGCAGGAAGCACATGTAAGGCTGCCTCATATCACATGTTTATTATCTCCAATGACATGATTATTTTAGTGAATCACACCAATAGTCTGACGACTACTGCACACCTGTTCCCTAGCACCATCTGGAGGCAAACTCTGTCCTTCACCCAATTTAGTGGAAACGGTGCCTGGAGATGCAGGGTAAGGAATGGCTCTAACTCCTCTGCATCAAACTCTCAGCAAAGATCCAGGAGTTTGCTGCTCTAAATACACGTTATAACAGACAAATTATGCAATTTTGGTTGTTTGCTCCATGCCAAAAACTGTTTAGGAACAAATGTTTAAACTGGATAAGCTACCTTTAGACAAAAGGCAGAACAGAGCTTCTGACAAGACAACAAAAACCCTCCTGATAATGTGGCTTTAAGAAACTGAGGAAGACAACATGGAAGAAAACAATTTTAAGATGGGGCATCATTTACATTGCAAACTTTTGCCCCTTGCCCTTCCCGAGGTGGTCATGGACTAAGTTAACACTTGTGTATTTTCCTCACGGACTTGGTAAAACTGCCCATGAAGTTTCCTTACCAGCCCTCAGAACAGTTGGGTGTCATGTAAAACCCTCCTCATTCAATTGTCGGTTTATAATCAAGTTTTGATGATTATTTCACAGGCCCGCATCCACACAGGTGCTGTAAGGCAGCACAAGATTCAATTTTCAGGACAGTGGCTAACATAGCAGAATCCAGAGACCACCTCCAAGATATCACAAAATTGAGCTTGAATCCCTTTCACATCCTGCATCTCCTTGTACCTAGCTGTCAGAAGACTGAGTCCTTGAGCTAAGACCAAACCCAGGCTTTCTTTGAACACAATTCAAATAAAAATCCAAGGAAATCCTTCTCAAAATAGCCAAGATCTTAGCAACTGTTAAGTTACTTTATACAAGAGAAAAGGAGAGGAATAGAAGGGCTGTAATTCTTTCCTCCCAACTGTATTTTGAAAAGATGTTGCTTCTGCACCACTCAGAGTCCAATCAGCACAACACAGAGAATGTCCATCCAGGTGGGTTCTTTCAGTGGCTCAGAGAGTGATGCAGAGAGTCTGCAAGCTGTAGCAGGGGCTTTCTTATCATGATTTGGTCCACAACTTGTGACTTTCAGTGAGCAGAAACAAGGAATGAAGGGGGCATCAAGCACTGCACAGTAGCCATCTCCCAGATTAGGAGCAGCTGGAAAGCAGTCTGGGAAACTTGACTGACAATTTTATGGTGCTCTTCTTTACAAAGTATTTGTTCAGAGACATGATGCAAATGAACAATGTGTCTTTATCACATTCAAGAGATTAATCTGGTGCACACCAAAGGCCTTTGAGAAACTCCCTATTTTCATCCTAACCAGCTATATAACATTGCTTGCTTCCAAAAGCAAAACTCCACTTTAACACAAGATGCATGTTGGTTTTATTAATTACACCACAAGTAATACTTTCTGCAACATCATATATTTCAGTTTCTGAATCTATATCCGAAGAAAGTGCTTAAGTTTGGGGAATACTTTTAGTGCATTCTGTGTAGTCATTTCTATAACTTCTCCAACTGGAATTCCTTTAATTTTGGCAATGTATTCAGCAGCAATGTAAATATTTTTGGGTTCATTTCTCACCTGAAAAAAAACCAAACCAACAAGTTACAGAGCCCTAGAGGTTGTGTTTCAGTACTTCCTGACACAAGTTCAGTCACATGGTGGCATGTGTGGCAGAAAAATGTCATGTATCCATTCATCTTGGATTATGTTCCCTCTGTAGCCATTTTCCTCCCTTGTATCCATGTCTAAATTACTTCACTCTCCCGTGCCAGCAGCTGACCTCCACGAAGTGTGGGCTTGGATACAAATACACAGAAGTCCCTCCCTCCCATCATTTACCTCTTTTTCAGGCCCCAGAGCAGGAGAGTCGGTTTCCAAGCACATATTTTCCAGAGGCAGCTGTTTCACAAGCTTCTGCTTCTTGAAGAAAATAAGACAGCAATTAAATGATTTATGCACTTAAACCTGTGGGAAAAAAGCATGAAGGAAGGCTATCCCCTGCATCTAAAGGCAACATCAAAAGATTTTGGTGCCGCTGTCTACATTGTATCAGCAATTTCTGAACGGAAGCAAGAACACCAGGAGCTGCTTGAGAAGTCCCTTCAAATTAGGGTTCTCCTGTTTTCTAAATATCCGAAGTACTATTATCTCAGCACTGAATTCATTGTTATTTATTAAATCCCACAGTTATACTGCACAAAACACCCCATGTTTAGTTGCCAATGCAATTCTAATTTGTTGGGCTTTGTGCATATAATACTTGTGTATCTTTTCCTCATCTCTGCTTTTACCTTTTAACCCCAGTGTGCTTTCGTAAGTTCCTCATCTTATCCCCATTTATATCCATCTCTCATGCATCCTCCACTTGAATCAAGCCTTTTCCTCTCTTACATTTCCTGAGCTTATCACAGAAACCAGTCCTATCACAGAAACTACTCCCTTCTCTACATGTCATGTCCCTACTGTAAAACAATACAGTGACAGAAGCTTCCGAAGAAGAGTTCACCGGAAACCACAACAAAATGAGAAAAATCCCCCTTTGTTTCTCAGGAATAGCTGAGCTGGTTTAGCCAGAATTCCCCCTCTGAAGTCCAGCTGAGGCAAAAGCCCCAGGCAGAAATTCAGCCAAAGTAAGAATGTGCAATGCACGGAGAAGGAGCAGAGCCCAGACGGAACCAGGACAAAACATTACCTGTTCACTCCTTATAATGGAAGGAGGAATGGAGAAGTAGTACCCAGCTTTCACCCCTTCCATGGCTACAGATGGCTTCCCATCAAAGGCATGGAGCAACACCTTGGTAGCACCTTGGAGAAACAAAGCAAACCCAATCCTTAGCAAGGAACAGCAGGGCTGTGCCAGCTTCCAACGGGACCTTGGTCCCACAGAGAATGAGCTCAGAATCTCTGCACTATTGCTCCCGAATTTAACATACAGAGAGTGATGTGAGGACACGGCACAACTGGAGAAATCCTGTTGGCAAAAGCCATGGCAGAGGAAATGATTAAAAGTGTACCTTGTTCCTTCAAGAGATTTATGGTTGGTCTTCCAGCAGAGCGGGAATGAACATTTCTGCAGAGCAAGGAGAGGCCCAGCATTAGGAAATTTAGCCATATATTTTTTTTGCAAACACAAACAAACTAACAGTATCTTGAGACGAAAATAAATCATCTGTATTACACCTTTTATCAAGAAAAAAACCCCCAGAGACATACATATGAATAATTTCAGCGACCGATATAGGAACTACATAGCAAGAACAGGGCACATATGATGACTGTACAGAAGTGCAAACATAAGGAAAATTCTATAATTCAATCTCAGACTGGAGACTGACAGGACACTAATGCCAGTTTAATCCACCTAAGAAAAGTTCTGTGGGCACTTAGTAACCATAAATCCAGGGAAGTATTTCCACATGTTACTGAGATCTGGCAAATTCTGCTTCTAGTATAAAAAAAACCTACAAAGGCAAATCCAGTCTTCTTGCCAGCTCAATCTGCTTTATCAAAACCTGTCTTTGTCCTTCCTTCTGTTCATCGGTGCTGGCAAATCTGGGAGTGAAATCTAGTCCAACCTACAGTGCAAGACAAGAAGGGGAAAAGTTTTACAGACCTAACACTTAACAAAACTATAATTAGACACATAAAGGCATAAGTTCCCTCAAAACTGCAAAGCATTTCAAAATATATACACCAGAGACCGCAATTAAAATGAGCTCAGCTGCAGCTTAACTCAAAAAGGGATCCATTCTCAGCCATAAGCTTTTAAACTATGAAAGCATTTGTAGGCAGACAGCTGCTAGCAAGGGTATTTAACATTTTAGTCTCAAACTGGTTTTCTGGGGGGTTCTCTTCTATTGAATATTATGTCAGATTAAGTCTCAAATATGGATCTCCAGTGTAAATAAAATTTCTGACCTGAACCCATAGCTTTAGTCCAATCTCTAGCAAAAATTTCCCATAAATTCTATACTTTTTTGATCTAAACATGTTCAGGCAAAATTTAAAGTTTGTCAAAGCAATCCCATTCAGTTACACAAAGAGAAGTCCTTCATATACAGTACAACATGGCAAATTTAGCTACAAAGCTCTGCCAAAACCTGCTTTTACTGCAGCCAGTGCAGAACCAGACATAAGTGCCTGTGGTACCAACACACAGAGGCAGACTCCATCCTAAAGCCTCAATTCATTTATAAACAAATGCAAGACAGGAGACAACAGATGGATACAAACAGATGAAGGATTAAAAAAAAGAACTGTACAAGTCAGTGTGGTGTACTGAAATCACAGCTTAGCCTAACTTTGCCAGAGAAGAAGGGTCTGCCTTTGGCTATAACATGAGATAGCATAAGTATGTAATCTTCCTATGATCCTTACCAGCATAAATTCCATCTATTTTCTAATAATGATAATGAAGGAAAAGAGGGAATCAGGCAAATCTATAAGGGAAAGCACATTAAGAGAACTACCAATCAGACTCAGTGCTCGTTCAGGCTGACAGCAATTCTTATCACATACAGAAAAACAAGCATTGACTCAGTTTTTGTAATTCTGGTGACAGCTGCTGCTGGAGAGATTTAAACAAAGTTATGGAGTTCTACTCACTTCTCCAATCCCCACCAATTTGTCTTTGTAAAGTTCTATGAGAGGCAGTGCAGCATCCAGATCCTGCAAGAATAAAAGAAGCAACTCTTACTGCCCTTACAAGAGGAAAGGGTTATGAACCCAGCACTATGATTAAATTGGAGTTTCCTTCACTGATCTGAAATTCTGTGCTTTAGAACTTGCCATTACTGTGAGCTGTGCAGTCAGATTTTAGAAACCTGAAGGAGTTACCTTCTTTATTTAATAACCCCTTCATTATACACATATATCATTACATTTATATGTATCTATATCCTCTATTCAAAATACTTCTTCTTATGAGCTAACTTTTCACGGTAGCAGAAGAAAACAAGGCCCATAAATAGCTTGGTAACATTAAATAGCTGCAGACGGCTCCCTGAGATTTTCAGGATAAGGCCACAAACAGTTGCCTTCCAGTTCCCACGTTAACAAAGGGACATCTGCATATGCTGTTTGCTGTAAGCAAAGCACGCTTGGGATTTTTAAAACCATTTCACTGCAGTAATACAGCCAGATGACTCCAGTGAACAATTCTGCTTTAAGGACTAACACGGACAAATGGATGTACTGGGATTTGGTCTGCTGGGTCTCCTGCATTAAAGAGCACAGAAAAGCCACTGGGCAGACCTGAAGGTAAATCAGGCAGACTGGAGCATCCTGTTGTCTGTCCTGAAAAGTCCCAGCCATACTTTAGAGGCTGTGCTTTACCTCCAAAGTGACACTGCGCTGCTCCTCTGGAGAAACCTCTTGAACGGGGTGAACTCCCAGGCATGGCAAGACAAACCCTGGGAATCTAGGCACAGAATAGATAGCGAGAGTGTGAAAGACCACAAGCGAACCCAGGTTTGACACCAAGAGCCCACAGAGAGCCCAGGTTTAAAGACAAGAAAGGCCGGCCTGACTGAGGAGGGCAGCGCATCGCCCGCCAATCCCCATGGCGCCGGGACCCCCGCCGGCCTCACACCTCTCCGACAGCTCCACGACGCTCCGGAACTCGCCCGCCTGCTCCGACACCACCACCAGCGCCGACACGGCCGCCTGCGGCACACAGAGACCCCCGGCCCGCTGAGACCGGCGGGGCCGCGGGGGCGCGGGGAGAGGCTCCCCTCAGGCCGG
>VXAC01002181.1:1021546-1062404 GCA_013399225.1 Rhipidura dahli
GTGCCGCGGGAGGGAGGGCTGGATTCCTGGATGGATGGATGGATGGATGGATGGATGGATGGAGGGAGGGATGGATGGATGGATTCTCAGCCTGTCCCGTGTCCTGCAGAACTTCGAGACAGCGGTGCGGGAGAATGTTACCATTAACGGGCAGCCGTGGGACGAGGCCGCGGATGACTCCCGGCTGCAGAGCGGTAGGCGGCGGGTTCCTTTCGCTTCCTGCTGGGTGGGTTTGTTTTGGTTTGATTTTGGTTTGTTTCTGCCCGGAGGTGACAGGGGGACGACTGAAAGGGGAGGTTCTGACTTGATGTAAGGAAGTAAAAACTCACTGTTAGGATAACAGAGCATTGGGAAAGGCTGCCCAGAGAGCTTGTCTCCAGCGCTGGCGGCTTTCAAAAACCACCTGGACATAAGTGTTCTGAGCAACCTGTTTTGAAATGGGCGTTGACCCTTCTGTGAGCAGGAGGCTGTGGAGGGCCCTTCCAGCATGAGTGCTGGGGGCAGTGACCAGGATCTCTTTCATCAAAACACCCTAGGAGACTGACTGTTGCTGCTATTTAATATACGAAGTGTTGAAAATTATTGCTATATAAATATATCTAATAGAAACAGTATATTTATAATTACTGTCTTTTGAATAATAGTAGTGGAGATTCTTGGTAGTCTGCTGTCCAAAGAAAAT
Organism: Rhipidura dahli; assembly: GCA_013399225.1. Lineage (NCBI taxonomy): Eukaryota > Metazoa > Chordata > Aves > Passeriformes > Rhipiduridae > Rhipidura > Rhipidura dahli. The sequence continues at coordinate 1,022,229 of VXAC01002181.1, forward strand.
TTCAGTGCACTTCATTTGCTCACCTGTGTTGGCATTAGGTGCTTTTCACCTGCACCTTGATGCTTTTTACAGTTACACAAAGCTGAAGATACAGATATGTTGAGCTAGCTATGGAGATGTTGAGCTGAAAACACTGAACTGCTTTTTTGGTCAGGAAGCTCCGAGCAATTGTGGGCTCTGAGCAATATGATCTACTTGAAGATGTACCTGCTCATTGCAGGGGGCTTGGACAAGATCACCTTTAAAGGCCCCTTCCAACCCAGACTCTTCTCTGATTCTGTGAAGTTTCTGTAGTTACAGAAGTTGTAGTTCTCCAGCCACTTTGACTACACGGTCAAAAATGTGCTGATCTCATGATGCAAAATGCAAGACTGAAACACTGTCATCTGCCCACAGCTGGCATAAAGAGGTGTAAGGACTATAATGTGCTTTTTAATTAGATAAAGATTTACTTGTGCCTATCTCTGATCCAGTTTGAGTCACTAAGAGATCTGGCATTTTGTGCCTTCCATGCTTATGTTGACTAGTGGCTTAAGTCTTTCCTGTCTGTACTTAAATGATGTCATGGTGATCTTAAGCAACCAAAACAAACCCACAAACTCTTAAAACCTTGACTCTGCCTTCCTGAGTTTTGCAATCACTTGATTCTGCATGGAGTGACCCAGAGAGGGTACTCAAAATCTATTTTCTACCACTAGATTGGAAACATTGCGTGGCTTGCAAGTTGTACTCAACACGTTAGTGGAAACAGTGAATTTAAATGTTAACTGCTTATTTGTGCTCTGTGTGAGGTAAAATCAGTTAGGCTTACAATTACTTTTTGTACAGTTGGAGTTTGTTTAATGCTTGTAAATCACACAGATAAACCTTTTTTTTTGCTGCATCTTGCATTGCTTTGCTTCAGCTGAAAAATACATCACCTCAAAAGACAGCCATTGCTTTGTAAGAGTTTCTTCACAGATTCAGAGTTCATAGGGAAATACTTTGGTTTCTTTATTCCCCTGGATGGTTCTCTGCCTCCCTCCCTCCCCCAGATCATTTACTTCAAAATAACTGGCCAACATCAAGTTACACTCCAGTTTCTGTACGGCCTTAGGAAGGAGATTCAATACATACATTTATCTTTATGTTGATAATCATGCATGATTTTTTTATTTGAAATCTAAAGCTGCTCTTTCCTGATAAGTTTGTCTCAAAAAAAAAAAATGGTCTGAGAATTCCACAGTAACTTTGTGTGTTTGTCACGTTCAGGTTCCAACATTAAAATTCTGGAGGATCAATTTGATGAATTAATAGTAGAGACAGCAACAAGGCGTAAACAGTGGCCTAAAAAGATCCTGGTGCATGCTATCCAGACCATGAAAGCAGAGCAAGAGATGTTGGTGAGTAACCTAAGACTTTCAGAAAACCTTTGCATATAGCTGCTGCTGACCACATATAACTTGAAGAAATTAATCATCCAGTGTTGACCTTTAAGCTCCTTCCCATGGTTGCTTTTGATTGGTTATCATAAAATGAAATTGGTTTTTTTCATTAACCAGTTCTGCAGTAAACTAAGGGTTGCTACAAAGCGTTGTGTCTGTGTCTGAATTGGTTCTGTGGCACAAAGAAACTTGAGCAGATAGCTTCAACCCGGGGACTTGTGATTTACAAACCAGTAGGCACCTGTTTACCTTGTTACATCAGAGTTCCTGAAGTCCTTGCCCAAGGGCTGGTTGAGGTTCTAAATGCTACACTACATACAGATAGATAGTATCATGTGTAGTGTATGACTTAAAAGAAGTGTCACTGGCTTCCTATACAGTTTTTTGAAGCTAGTAACTACATCAAGTAATGACTTTCAGTAAAGCATGCAAAAATGGCAGTGTGGATTAATGAATCAGTGCAGTGAATCCTGTGGGATTACACAGTGTAAAGTAATTACTGGCATTGAACTACCCAGTCGTGTCCTTGGCTGCCACAGTTCTTCCCTGAAGTTATGTCAGGCCTCCCTTTTGCTTATCTCTTGATTAATTAGGATTCCTTTGGCAAAAAACAAGAGGCTGAGGCAGAGTCAAACACTGGCGTAAGTTGCCCAATGAAACTATGGAGTCGTCATCCTTGGAGAGATTCATGGAGATACTCAGAAGTTCACTGGGTGAGACTCTGAGCAACCTGGCCTAGCTGGCCCAACTTTCAGGAGGGTGTTTAGAGGTCCTTTCCAACTTCAGCTGTTCTGTACTAAAGAAGACAGGGATTTTTTAGACAGTTGTGTAAGATCCTGCATTGCATTTCTGAGGACTAAAATTGACAAATGTTAACTCTCTGGGTTAGCCAGGCAGGGATGATTTACAATAAGGAAAAGTGCATGGGTACACATTTGTCTTACACCTGAGGTATTTTCTAACATATATTGCCCTTTTGCCTCTCTGTTTTGTCAATGTATCAAGTACATAAAACAATCAAACAAAATCAACTAAAATAAAATACGCTATTGCATCACACCAAGGTTTAACAAGACCTTTTAATCTTTCTGCTACCCAAGTCCCACTTGGATTAGTTATTTAAAATGCTTCTCATGCTGCCTTTCTTCTCTTGCTGATCTCTTCAAAGTTTACACCACCACTACTAGATGATTATTTTAATTAAAATTGTCTGCGAAAGTTTAGTTTATCCCTGTAAGAATATGTGGAAATATATGTAAGGAATGTAGAAAGCTTAATTTATCTCTGTAAATGGTCTTTTTTTTTTGTCTCTCAGCTGCTTCTGCAAAGGTACCAGTGGTTTCTCTGCTTTTGGTTGAAGATTTCTTGTGTTCTGTCATGACCATACTAATCCTGTGATGCTTTCTGAGGCATAAAGAGCAGCCATGAAGATGTGATTTATCTGGAGAGCACCACTCATTTATTGTGGTGATCTCCCTGTAATTGCCAAAGCCAGAGATGATCCTGTGGGTTTTCAGTCAATGAGTTCTGCAGAGTTTGAGGCTAACGCAAGCAACGTTTGTTCTTCTGCTTGGAGCTGTTACTGCAAACTTGCTTAGAAGTTCTGTGAACTGTGAAAAAATTCCTCTGGCATAACTACAGCAATAATTAGCTTTAACCTACTTGCTTTTGCTTGAAGAAGGTTGGAGGACAGCTCCTGAAGTGGAGAACACTAACCTGCAGATGATGTAACTTGTGTTCCCATGGCCTTGCTTTGTTTCCTTCTTCCCTGTTAGTTGCTTCTAATTCTCCCTTTAATATAGCTAAGTATGGGTTGTATTCATTTATTACTAGTTTACTTCATGTCTCAGTTAACCAGTGTCAGGTCACAAGACTCACAGTTTGGGAAGCAGTGTTCTTATTTCTGCATAAGTAATTGCAGGGCTAGAATGTAGTTGTTGAAGTACTTTTCTTTTGCTTAGCTCTTCGTCTCAAACTCCCTTTGTTGGAGTTGGTGGTTTTGTGAAAGCGTGCTGGTTCTGTGAATGGCTCCCGAGGAGCTAAAGCAGCTCTTTTTCCTCAGTCGTGCAGCAGGTGGCAATGCTTCTTCCAAAATGCTTGGATGTCAGTCCTCATGCTTTAATAATTAGAATTCAGCAAACTAAAGCAGATTCTGGTGATGTGTTTACAGTGAATGTAACTGTGTTAACCAGAATACTATTTTCAGTAACTAAGTATCTATAAACTGTACCTCTAATGCATTCTTGATCTAAATAATTCCAGCACCATTTCCATTGTTCTGGCTGCTGTATGTATATTAGATATCAATTAAACCAATAGGGTGTTTCACAATTTTTCTTTCTTTCCTTTTTTTTTTTTTTTTTTGAATATGCAGAAGCTCTACCAGCCTGTGGTAAAACCAGCAGAGATAAGACCTCAGCCTTGTCAAGGTAAAGATTTTGTGGGGAGGGCAGCTGAACTGAGGAAACACTGCCTCACTTACTGGCTAGCTGAAAATGTTTAAGAAATTTTCTTTCTTCAAGCTTGTTTAAAATTACTGGCTGCTTAAATAATTAACTAAAAATCTAGAAGTTTGTCATAAGTGAATGTGTTGCTGCCTGAGTTTTGCTGTGTCCATTTCTCTTTTTCTGAATGCTGCCTGCAGTTAGGCACTGTACTTAGAGGCAGAAGCTGGCCACTCTGTGTGTATTGGAGAGAAATTGTCACACAGCTACCCCCAGGAGGCTTCCTTACTTCTTTCCTTCACCACTGATAGAGGCCAGATGGGGAACTGGGTGGATCACTGACATTCTACTTTGTTCTTGTGTTCCTTTTACATAAGTACTAGAAATGCTTCAACCTCCCTTCCTAGTCAGTCAGTTCCTTCAGGGAATTGAAAGCTGTTGCGTAGGACTCAGTGATGGCAGTGTTGACTCTCCTGGCCTGCCAAGCAGCAGAGAGGTTTTGTCCTGCCCGTGCCACTTGTAGGGGTTGATGAAGGAACAGAGCTGCAAGCAACTTTGTAGGTTTGCTGCATGCTTTGGAAAGATTCCTTTGGAAAGACTCCTTGGAACAAGGTGGTGGATTTTGCTGTGGGTGAGTCGGATGTGCTGTCTTGAGGCTGGCCTTAAGAAATGGGAAGTTTTGTGTTGTCTGCTATTAAGTATTGAAAAATGACAGACTTTTTAGCATGCAGTTCTAATTTGAAAAGTGAGAACCCTCCCTATGAATTACTGCACATGATGTAAAGCTGGTGTAACAAGCAGTGGTGCTCAGCATTTGAGGAGCTGAGCTGCATCTTCCCCTTCTCACCCTGCAGATCTGACTTCATTCTAAGCATCGTCTCCTCTTTGTATTGGACACATTGCTTCCAGCAGTGGCAGCCTGTGCAGCAAGGCAGCCAGTAGGAGCAGTACAGAGTGTCACTTCATATCTGAGTTCCTTTTGGTTTCTAGTGTCCAAATCCAGGCTTTTCTCATGTCAGTCAACTGCTTGCAAGTTAGTAGCAGCTTGCACTACAGTTTTTTGGTTTTGGGTTTGGTAACAGCAAAGTTGTAGCAAAGATACCATGGAGTTTGTGCAGAATTTTAGTATTATGTAGTCTTTGGGAAGTTTATGTATCCCAGTTTAGCAAGTACAGTGGCTAGAAACCAAAAATGTTTAGATTACTCAATACCTTTCATTTCCTTGTTTCATTTCCCTATGTTTTGGAAAGCCTTGAACACTGAGGAATATAATGCCATCTATGTCAAGCTGAACTCCTGCAGGCGAATTTCATTTAACTGTGTGTCAGTCTTTCTGTCTAATAATCTAAATAATTATTTCTGCCTGACTTCTTCCTTGCCATTTCATAAGGTCACCAGTCTTCTCATCCCAATACTTTACTGTAGGAATGCTTTATTATGGACATACCTTCTTTCAGAGAATGCCCATACATAGGGCTCTGTGATGTGTTTAAAGAGGCTGCTGCTGGACTGTTTATTCTTCAGACTGAATGATGGTGCATTTTAGGGTCCATGTTCATATAGGGATCATGTATTCCTAAACCAGGTCTGACCAGCACATTGGACACATGGACAATTTAACAAACACCATCTCTTGGTGGCTACCACATTCCAGCAGGGAATCACTGTAGCCCTGTGCTAGAATGCAGTGACTGACTTCAGTTACCTACAGCAGCACTAATAAGATTGACTTAAAACAGAATGCTGTGTTTAACCCTGTCGGGGTTTAGGGGTGTGTGCACAGCAGGCTCTGGTAAAACCCTACAGAAAACTAGTAGTAGTGGAGGTGAGGCTCCTTATTTCCCAGAACCAGATGCTAGTCTGCTCATTTTAAGTTTTTGGATGGAGAACATGCAAAACAGTTTCATAATAGCCTAGAGTTTAACTCTTGAATACAGAATTAAAGCATTGATGATCTTGCCATATTGCTGCTCCAGTGGAATATATGCTGTATTTCCCCTGGTATTGTGCACCTGCTGCCTGCTTCAGTGTTCCTGTAACCTGGGGTTTTTCCTTTCCTTATCAGAATTAATTCAGTTCATGTTACTTACGCTTGGTTCTTTTTGGTGTTAATGCTTGGTGAGTTAAGCCAGAAAAAAAAAGTAGCCTTTATTGCCAAGCCAACTTGATAGAGACATAGGATGATTTATTTGCCCTCCTTAAAATGGGTTTTCTTCATCTCATGTTCTCCACAGTGGTGTGTGTTCTCTGTGGTTTTTATCGAATGTAATATGAGCTAGTTTAAAAGTTTTGAAAACAAATATTTCTGTGTAACTATTTCTTTACAACTGTTCTTTTATGTCAAATACTGGCTTTGTGTTTTCTAGGTAAGAGCTTTGGGGCTTTCTATAGTTGAGACTGCTACCCTCTACTGCAATTTGAGTGATAACGAATAACACTAGTAAGATAAACCATGCCAGCTGTCATCCTCAGTGTTACAGTGAAAGGGATGTGCTGCAGGTTTAGGTTTTATACAGGGACTTTACTGATTTTCTGTCTGATTTCTGATAGTGAGTAGTGGAGGAGTTATGTTTCAGAAGTTGATTTGGGCTTTGTGTTTGTCTGTAGATGCCTACATTGCAGATCTGAAGCAGGCGACAGAAGTGGCATCCAAACAGATCAGCGAAGCAATACAGGTGAGACCTCTCTGTGCTCCAGGAGAATATGGTTTTATCTTCTTGATCTGGTAATATGTCACAAGAGTTCTAACTCATCTTCCTTAGAGTTTGGTAGGAAAAAAGCCTGTGTATATACTTTTGAAGCAGGTGAAGCATTGTGTTTGTAAAGCATTCCCCCTCACATGGTAGTAAGGAAGATTACCCTGTGGCTGTAGGAAATACTGAGATTTTGGAACCTGCAGCTTCTGAAAAATAGAACATCTTTTGAAGATCTGTACGACTTCATCTGGAGGATGACATTTATTACTTCAGTATCTGCTTGGGCTTCAGCTGTGGTGTTACTGTGATACCTCCTCAGCTTAGAGATGTCATGAGGGAACACTTCAGCTTGGCATGCTCTTTGCATGGCTTCTGAGTGCAGACACCTCACTATTGGGGTGACAGCTCTGTGTTCCCAACACTCACCCACCATCCTGAGCATCATCTCTGCAGACACTGAAGCTTTTGTGTCTGTCAGAACCTAATTAGCATATTGCATGCCTTGTAACAATTGCTTTTCCCATGTAACTTGAGATACTTGGGTTTGTTTCTGCAGTCTATTCCAGCACTCATAGAAAAAGCAGAAGGATTCTCCCTTGCGTTAACTTGGCAGCCAACCTTGGAACTCTGCAAGCTGCGGCAAGAAGTCTTTTCTGACTGCAAGGCGAAAGAGGAAAACAATGCCCAAAAATTAGTACCACCAGGAGAAGTCACACCAACAGAAACTGTTTCCAGTAAAAATCCTTATGTTTTGCTAAAAAGAAGAAAAGCTGCAGATTCCCCAGAGAGAAGGCGCTACCCACTGCGGCGAAGGAGGATCACTCTCAGTGCATGAATTTCTCATTTTGTGTTTTCACATTGGAATCTCAGTTGTGCTTTTGTCCCGTGTGTTCCATCTTTTTTCTCAAAATTCATTTCCCCTCAGTGCTATACATGGGAGCTTCCTTAATTATTCTTTGATCCTTTTAAATATTTCTACTTTTACTGTCATGCTGATGGTGTATGAAAGCCTCCACATACCAGTAGCATCCAATATCCAGCAAGTGTATTTGCCATTTAACTCATTTTTTTGCTCTTACATTGTAGTTTTTAGCTTGAGTCTTTACGCTACTCAGAGTTTGTGTTCATGCTTTACATATGTGGGCAGTCTTTTAGGAAACCACTAACTGCTCATCTACATTCAGCATGTCTCTAAAGAGGTTGGAGGATGTCCAGTTCTCCTAATGCACCTTCATTAATTACTGAGGCAGGTGGCTTTTTTTTTAATTAATTAATTGACACGGCAGCATATTGAAATCACCAGATCTGATGTGATGTTGGAATTTTAAGAAAGTCCATGTGCAGATGTGACATTGGTCCCTGCTATTCTACCTTTCCTGAATGTAGGTCATCTAGGCTTATTTATAGTCATGTTTGTTGAAACTTGGATTTTTAGTAATTGTATGTATTTACTTGCAGTGTGCTCTTCTGAACAGGAATTGAACCACCAACATCTTAGGGTCTGATATTTCATTTCATGTAATCCAATTATGCAGCCTGGGGTTTTCCTGGACAATATTTCTACACATGACAGGATCTTGACTTGGGTTGTGTTTGCATTTGTGTTGACTAAACTTTAGAGATCAGTACAGGCTACCAGTAAATGGTATTCACTTAAACCAGCTTACTTTTGTTTTCTTTACTCATTAGTACCTAGAGGATTGCACAATAGTACTAAACTGAGCATTGTGCCTTAAACATTTATAACTTTTTGTAGTTTATGCTTGCATGTGCCTGCAGTAAATACTCATGTCTAGTTTGTAATGTAGTTCTTATACAGTAAATGGAGGGCAGTTTTAGAGGTTTTATTAATGACGTTTGGTGCTAAGAACACAGGTCCAACCTGATGTCTAAGAGACTGAAAATTTTCAAGAAAACAGATTTTAGCATCATTTATTTTGTAATAGTGAGCATCTGTACTGAGACTTTGTATATGTAATCATATGTAAATATTTTTCCTATCCTTGTATATACAAATGTGTGTTTTTATATGAAGTAAATTAAATCAATTAAGGAGGATCAAAGCTTCAGATAATACTGCCTGTCCTAATCCTGGAATAGATGGTGGCTGAGCAGTGAGCATACTTCAGAAGACATCTGTGTTAAATTCTGCCTTGAGTAACTGAAGTAGTTCCATTTACTGCCTTTGAACTCACAACTGTTATTAATCTTAGGGCTACAAAGGCTCTCGTGTCAGAGAGGACAGGATGTGAGAGGGACTGGAGCTGCAGAGCTGTGGAACGTGTGGCTGAGACTGCTTCTCACACAGCCACTTGCTATTTTGAGTGCCCCTGCTTGATGCGGGTTCAAAATCCCCACTACAGTTTTCTTCGCAGAGATCCTGGTTGTTGCTAGGCTAAGGTGAGCCCTGCAAGGTTTGGCATGGCAATTATTACAGTATTTGGCCATTTCCTCTGTTAATAGGAAGATTCTCTGCTCTTCTCTGCAAATGATAGGCAAGTACAGAAAACAGCTAGGAATAGGTGGGTCTCTGAAGAAGTTCTGTCAAAAATGGCTGGGGTAGGACAAATGCCATAAGAAATAAGGGCAAGCACTGTGATTTAAGACTTACTAAATAAATTAATACATTCACACTACAGTGCATGTTTCTATGTAGAGACTGAGGAATAGTTGGCCTGCACAGGATATCAGGTAAGTGGGAATGGATGCCCTGAGTTAGAGCAGTTGGTTTTGTTTCATGGCCCTTGTTTCAACTGCAACGGGCTGGAAAAAGAAAACTACATCTGGAGATGCTGGCCAAATGGATTGTGTAAAGAAAAAGATAAAGCAATCAGGATTCCAAGTGCAGCATATAAACTAGGAATTTAAAAATCTCTGATGGCTGCCTTTGGCCAGGCAGCACTGGAAGGTGTCAGAGAACCTCCCTTTAAATTCAAGTTTTGTAATGAGCTAAACTCAACACTGGAATGTTCAGCAGTTTTTCAAATGGTAATTAAAAAATTCTACAGCTGCTGATAGCTGCAACTAGCTGTTCTTCCCATTGGCAGAAATATATAAAACACTTCATTTCCCCCCATTCCAGTAGCCTTTTGTCCTTCAGTTAACTTTTCATAGGAATTGGCAGTGTTGTGCAAGACATGTCTAATCAGGCTTCTACTGAAATGTCACAACAGCCAAACTTCTTATTTTTAACTTGGGGCGAATTGGTATTGCATCAAGAAATGTCTGGTAGTTTTTCTTTATATAGCCTTTGAATTTTGTAAGACAGCTCAACAGTGATGGATGCTTGGGCTCATTTGCAAACTGAGTTTGAATTTCTTGGCTTTTGGGGGCGAGATGGAACATCTCACTGTCTCTTAGTGTGTTCTGTGCAACGTGCTTAGTGCTCGTGAGGCTGGGCCATCCCCAGCCAAGGAAAACTTGCAGATTGGAGCAGCATCCACGCATGCTTCTGCTGTGTGTACTTTCTGAACAAAGGGGATTACAAGCTGTAAAAGGGAAGCTCTTCTTCCAGAAATCTTCACATGGACCCTGACATCTGTTTGGAAGCCTGGGTGCTGAGACCTGGTTCTGACATGTGCCATTCTCCAGAAGAGCTGTGCTGTGCTAAGCTCTGATCAGAGACTCCAGTCTGTGTGCGTGTAGGCTGCTTCAGTGCAGACAAAAATCTTTGATAAACTACCATTATAAAATGTAAGCTCAGCTGGCTAGGCTGCTTTCTGGGCTGGTTTTCTCTCCTGCACAGAAACGTTCTGCCTTTACTGCTGCACTACCTGGAATTACTGTGTAGGCATTTCTACAGATGTACCAGAGATAGCTTTAATACTAAGTAGAAACTTGTTCCCACAAGCAAATTTTGACTTGTCATTTCCTTTGTCATTTATTCTGAACAAGAACAGACTATTCAGGCTCACGAGGACTGTCCCCTGTCTTGTCCCATGCTTGGGTTATCCTGAAAACCTTATTCTGCAGCTGCTAGGAATTATGCAGTGAAGTAGATATTTATTCAAGACTAATGAATTCTTGGTGAGCTGCTCATGACTTGATGCTGTCAGGTAGGTTGTGCAGCTGCCATTTGCAGCAGTATTGCTCCTGGAGCATGGAGTTCAAAGTCCCCCTGTGGAAAGGGACTTTCTTTCCCACAGATCACTCTGGAGGGCTGTTGAGGTGCTTTGTCCACATGGTTCATAGGGTTTATTGCAAGGGAACATACCTGTTCACTGAGGTTGTGAAAATACTGGCTTCTAGTCCTGTTTATTTCAACTGAGCTTAAACTACAAAGTCAGCAAGAAGTCAGTGCTCTCTTTTTAAACACCTGTCCCAACCAAGTCCCTGCTTATGCCCAGGCAACTGCTGCTTTCCTTTAACTGCATGAGGTGTAGTCAATGCAAGATTAGGCTGTGTCAAAGGAGCAGTTGAGAGCAATTCACCCTCTAATAACCCTCTGCCTGGTGGCCAAGGCTGCTTTCCAGGATCCCCTCAGCTGGAGAGTGGCACTGAACCCACACCTTCTGCTGCCTCCATGAGCAGCCCTTGGTGAACGTCCTGCTCTTGGCACATTAGACGAAGGGAGGAAGAAGCAAGACTGCTCTTAAAGTAACCAGGGAGTGCCCTGTAAGATGCTTGGGAGACCCAGCACAGTCTGGGGATGCAGGTTAGGTCAGGTTATATTGGCAAGGGTGTGCATCCCAGTTTTGGTCCCCATGGCTGTTAGGGTGGGAAGACACACTGGGACTCAGTCCTCCAGGGTTGGAGAAGATCTCTGAAAAGTGCAAAAGCAAATAAATGCATGGATAACCTGGACAGTGGAGACACAAGCTGCTTTGAGGTGGAATAGCTGAGAAGAAGCGCTTCAAACCAAGGAAATCATGTTAAAATCTTTTAGTCATGGTCCCTGAACCTACCAGGAAACCTGTGGCAGAGCACAGTCTTGGGTTTGACTCTTGGACTCCCAGGAAGCATGGTTCTCTCACCTTTAGCATGAACTGTTAGCCAGACCTTCCTGGAAGGATAGGCTATATTTACTCAGTTTGCCAACTCTTTAACTTCATCTTAATCGGATGACTCAAGCTGCTGAGGAAACCAGAAAAATAGGGAAGTATCTGATTTATTGAGATACCTGGGGCTTTATGACTGACTGCCCTGCAGTTTGGAGGCACGAACCCTCCTTGCATGGTCATGTGTTTGCCTCTGTGATACAAATCCTTCTGCAGTAGAGCAAGGATGTTGAAGTAGCTGTCTGTGCAAAAAAACCCCTTTCAGAGCATAAGGCCAAGGTAACTGCAATTAAAACGCAAGGAAGGTGTTCTAAGAGGTAAAAGAAACAGTGTTCAGTCTGTTAAAATACTCTCGACAGAATAGTGGAACAGAAAGATTTTTGTCTGCAGCAACTGTGTTTCCAGCCGTCCTTGTCTGGCTTTGGCTTTACAAGAAGTCTGCCGCATTTCCTTATTATTTAAAGGAACAGGGCGAGTAGCGAAAGTGAAAATCGCTTTATCCCAGCACGTATGCCACATGTCCTCACACCCATGACCCCGGGCTGAGCTGGCTGTCCCCTATGTGGAGCTGCCGCCGCTTCAGAGAGCCGATGTCGCAGGAGCGCGGCGAGCAGGAGCGGCCGGAGGTGAGCGGCGGGAGACGCACGGGGCACGGCCGGCTACCCGGGGGCAGGCTGGGGAGGAGAGAAACCTCAGGGACTTTATTTCTACAGGCGAAAGAGCGAGTCAGGCCTCCCGGAGGGGCGTCGAGCCCAGCAGGCCCCCGGGGCTGGGGCTCTCCGGGGGGATTTTCAGGCAGCTCCTGCCCGGCAGCGCCGTGACCTGGGCTTTCCCCCGGCTCCCGGCGGCTGACTAGAGCCGGCGCTCCCGAGGGGCGGGCACCGCGGGGAAGCGGTGCGGGACGGGGCGGCCCGGTAGTAGTGGGCTCCCGATGCCGGGTGCGGTGGCGGCGGCCGCCATGTGACGGCCATGTGGGCGGCGGCTCCGCCCCGGGCCGCCCCGGCACCTGGCAGCNGCGCGGCGGCCGAGGGCGGCCAGCAGGTAGGGACCGGGGGGTCGGCACTGCGGGCGGGCACATGGGGCTGAGTCACGCCGGGCAGCGCCGCGTCGGGAGTGCCCGCTGCCCCGGGCATCGGCTTTTCTCTTCCCGGGAGGCCGCCGCCGTGCCTGCTCTTCCAGGTGGGAGAGCGGGCGAGCCGCCGGCTGTGCGCGGAAAGCTGCCGCCGCACGGCGCGCTCAGCGGCTTTTCCCCAGCCGCAGGCAGCCGGGAGGGGAGCAGGACTTTCCTCCCCACTGCTCGCACCTCCGCCCCGTCGGCCGCGCTAGGGCCGGGCAGGTGTAAAGTGCTGCCCGCCGGGCAGAGCCAGAGCGCCGGTCCCCGCCGCCGGTCCCCAGCTTTCCCCATCAGCGGCAGTGCCACTGCCCGCGGGGCTCTGCGGCATCCCCCCGGCAGCGTGCCGGCATCCACCGCTCCGCCTCGGGTCCGCCCGTGCGGTGGGACAGAAGGATGCGCTGCCCTTTGCAGGGACCGTGCGGTCTCTGGCAGGCCGGGGATTAGCTCTGTGAAATTGGAAGTGTTCGTTCTCAGAAAGTTACACACCCGACTTCGGGCATCTCTCTCTGCGCCTTGCAGACTAGAGAAGTGTTTCTGGATGATGTCTTCCAGAGTCATGAAGAAGATGTCAGGAAAGTAAGGAGGAGAGAAAAAAATCGCGTTGCTGCCCAGAGGAGCCGGAAGAAGCAAACTCAGAAGGCAGATAAACTTCATGAGGTGAATGGGTACTTGGTGTTTTGCAGGCACAGCTTGGATACCAAGCGTGGGACTTAACAATAAACAGGAATTCTTAAGCAGGTGTGGGCCTGTCTTCACACTAATCCCTCTCAGAGAGCTGGGGGTGTGATGCAGAGGAAGGCGTGCTGTGGGATGCCTGCTCGGGAACTCCCAGACACTGATGCTGCTGTTGGACAGTGCACCTCTGCCTTCAGTGACACTGCTAGGGAGAGAGAGACATGGTCCAGCCCTTGCCTCATCATCCTTCTTATGCTCTTCGTGTGACCACCCAAAGAATGGGATCACAGGGCTCCTTTGGGCTAAACCAAAACCATTTTCTTCCGTATTAGTGTTAATCTTGTCACATTTGCTATGACAGAGGATGAATTCTTGCTATCTTACAAGGTAGAAGGTGATGGAAGAGGAGGGGACCGTGCGGTGGCAATGCTGGCTTAAATCAGTTCTAAAACTGTGCTGTCAGCTCTGCCACTCAGCAATGGGCTCCCCAGACATACCCAGCTGAAAAGGCTTCTCAGGAACTTGAGAACCTGCAAGCGTGAGAGCTCAGCTTGGCTAGCTGTGACACTTGTATGCTTTGATAAGTAACAGTGCGTGTTTAAAACCAAGTGAAATGAAAGTAACTGATTCTTCCAGAAGCTCTTAATATTACGGTGTGGTGCAGTTTTCTTTTGTCCCCAGTGCAAACACTGGAAGACAGGGATCCCTTTTCTCTGGCTTTGGATGTTACCTCACACAGCAGTGCTCCTGTAGCCAGGAGTCAGCTTTTGGGTAAGTGTCAGTTTTGCTGCTGCCATTGCGGCTAAGTCAGTTGTTCAGCTCTGAAGGTTCATCACAGGCTTTTTTCTTTCTCACTATGGAAGCATCTGCCAACAGTTAGCAGAGACTAAGAGGGACAATGTGGGGAGTTTTGGGCTTGGTTTTTCCCAGATCTCCTCTGAGTCAGCGCCTGAGAAAGCCAGGTGCAGGGTACTTCTGAAAAGGGGTAACCCATGACACTGTGGAATCATTTTTGGGCCCAGTGCCATCCTGCAGCCTCTCTGATGTTCCTCCTGAACTTGAGGATCTTCCTTGTGCTGGGAATCTTCATTCCGAGGCACACAGGTTTCTCCAGGTGTAGGCAGATCTGGTTGAATAGATGTTCTTAGCAAAAACAATGTGACAGTCTCACCCCTGAAAATGGGACACAGCAATGGGACAGTAACACTTGTTCCAAAACCCAGGACCGTGGGGTTTGGGGCAAAAAGAGATGAGCAGAATGACAATCAGGGTCAGGCAACTTGGCTGGAGGTTGGCTCCAAAACTACGTTAGGAGGACTGTGCCTGTTTTCCTCTGTGAGAGGTGGCAGAAGGGTGCAAGGGAGGGCAAGGAGCCCAAAGTTCTGCAGCAGAGGGGAGCAGAGGCACTACCAGGCTGCCCAGAAGAACACTGCATGAGAGGCTCTCCCTGCTGCCTTTTAAGGCACGTGTAGGCTTTGAAGTTTGCTCTGAAGCTTTCCCAGGGAGGTGAGATTGAGTGGGTGGATATCGAGCCTTGGGCCAGCAGCGAGATATCTGCAGGTTTTCAGTGGGCTGTCTCTGAGCCTGTAGCTCTTTTCTCTTTGGGATGAGAAGGCTTAGAAGCAGGGACACTTGGGACACACAGTTATCAAAAAATGTGGCACAGGAGTCTTGCATCCATCACGTGTACGCTGCAGAGCAACTCATCACTCCCCTGCAGTTAACAGCAGCTTATTTATTGCCAGAGAAGCCTTAGCTCAAAAGCAGCGGGGTCAGGGATAACCAAGGCAATGATCTGGCCTTCTGATGACAAAATATGTCTGGCATCAAGTTGGCATGGTGCTTCCCTCCTCTTGAGTTCTTGGGTGGTAGTTCTGAGTAGGTGGCTACCAGCTCTGGCAGGCCTGGAGGAGAACACTGGCCATGTTGTGCTAGCCTGGATAAATGGCTTTTCCCTGGGGCAGGGGCTGCCCTTCTCTCACCAGCAGTGCCAGGCACCGGGTTTTCCCAGCACCTCTCGGCAGTCAGTGCTTTCATTTTCTCTGATCTCACAGAGCAGAGTCCATTTTGGTCCTTCCCAGCAGAGGCAGCCCAGGGTGGAAGAGGCCACCATGGTAACACAGCCATCCATGCCTGCAGCCCTGGGCTCCTGGGGGACTTCTGAGGGCCAGTGGCACCTCCTGGTCTGCAGGGCCATGAAAGGTGTTGCGGTGTAGAGCACAGGTACAGGTCGTAGAGCACTTGCCCTGTTCCAGCACCCAGGCTGTGTCTGTCTTTCCTCAGCACTTTGTAAGTTGTAGTAAGAAACCGCACTGGTTTTCTACAGTTATGTGAATATACTCATGGTGGAAGCACTGAAAGGAATGTTTTGACTGTAAGTTGTTTTTTTTTTTTTCCTCTCCCCTCCTTCCAGGAATATGAGTCTCTTGAGCAAGAAAATACCTCCCTGAAAAGAGAAATCGGAAAGCTAACAGATGAAATGAAACACTTGAGTGAAGTGTTGAAGGATCATGAAAAGATCTGTCCACTCTTGCACTGCACCATGAACTTTGTGACCATACCAAGGCCTGATGCACTCACCAGCTGCCTACCAAGATGAGTGCTCTCCTCAGTCACCTGTGCCTGTGATGTGTGAAAGTGCCATTAACAGGAGGCTTGAAGAACTGCCTACTTAGGGTGCAGATCTTCCATTGAAGAGGGCTGGGCTTGACCACTCAGCTCTTCTCCACGTTGAAGTGTTACAGTCTTCTGAATCTCAGGAAAACACCATTATGGAAAAAAGGACAATTTGAACAGCAGCTTCTTACTTGGTAGACTCTTCAAGCCATGGTTTTGCCTTTGGAAATGTCCAAGTGCCATGCAGCCCACTATGGAGCGATGGAATGTAGACAGGGAAAAGTGCCGACCTCGCACTGGGATGCCTTCCTCCCACACGTCCACTGCCAGTAACCCTCTGTCACTTGTCACCCATGTGTGTCATGATCTGGCTGCTGGGTTTTATCTCCCTGAACAGCTTTGGTTAATAAAAGCCATGTCTCATCTTTATGATGTTCTCCACCTTCTTCAGCAATCAATGTCTTTATAGCATCTCTGCTTTTTATTTGCTGCTCAGTGCCAAAGTCTAATGCTAATCTTCCCGTCAGTTGTTGTGTTATTTACTTATCGCCTCTTCACTGGTTCCTCTTTTGAAGTGTGTGTAACAAAAGAGTTTTCTTAGTCTTTAATATTCCAAATCATCAGCCCTGCTGGCACGAGTCCTTGGAGTGTTTTATATCCTAAAATATAGCTTGCCCAGTTTCTGATGATGATTGTCTGCTCTGTGTGGAAGAAAAGCAAACAGAGTTAGATGGTTTCACACATTGTTTTAAAAAGCAGATTTTGAAATTTAGTCTTTTAATGCACCCACGGAAACGAACAAATGTCTTCATTCTTCCCTCATCTTGCTTATTGCCTCTGGAAGATTGTGTCTCTGGATTGAGTTTTGCTAAGCATTCTGTTCTATGTCCACACCAAAGGTGTTTGATAATTGTTTGAAAGAAAAACATTCTGTTTTCTTTAACTTTTTAGTTACAAGAAGGACATATGATTGCAGTGTTACCAAGAAATACACAGAAAAATGTGTTTACTTTCTCTGAAGATTCCTAGTAATGTCAACCTCTAGAAATGTGGATGCTATAGCTTGGGATCCAGCAAAGAGTGTTTTTCTCACAGTATTTCCCAGTCAAAGAGCACCTTTGGATAATAAAGATCTCCACCTCTTTGCCAACTTTCTCTCTTCAGCATTTGGATTTTTTTCAGTTAAACTCGTGGGATTACTTTCTCCTCTCAGCAGGATCACAGTATTTATCATCAGAATATGATCTGAAATGTCTGAATTCTATTTTTTTAAAAACTTTTTTTTTTAGCTTCTTTAGTAGAATGGTGCATTGCTGATCACTGCCAAGATAGAATTGGGGAAACCATGAAGCCAGCTCTACCTTCTAAAGGGCCCTCTTGTACCATTGTCTTAGGCTAGAAACTAGATGAGCTGTTGGCTTCCTTAAATTATTTGTTAGGCTGCTCCCAAGAGAATTTCCAGAATTTGCATCTGCCGCCTAAATGCTGTCTTCAAAGTTCCTTATGGTCCTTTAAGAACTGAGTCATCCCACAAAGAGAATCTGCTGCAGTCCCTGCCTAGGGAAACAAAAGTCTCAGTTTTTGAGATAAAACTGTTATCTCAAAAAGTGCAGTTCAACATAAACATTTTGGGTAATGTCCTTGGTACTGCTCTGTGTGGCACCCCTAAGAAAGGAAGCTATCTTCCTTATATCCATCCACACACCCACACGCCCTCAGGCACTGGCTGCCACTGTGTGGTCTGGGCAGAGCAGAGATGTAATGGAGAAGGGCTAGCGTGGTGGAAACGAACAACATTCACTGTGGGAGAACCCATCATGGCTTAGGGTGAAGGGAGAGAGGGAATGTTTCATGTCTCATAACTAGTTATGTGCAGCTGACTGGAAAGTATCTAATTGAGGTCAGGAGTGTCACAAAAGCTGGTCTTGCATATGGAGCCCTGTGGACCTTCAAAATGGGAGGAAAGATCAACCATCTAGTCCAAGACAGTCCATCCCAGCAGAATCCTTCTAAAGAATTTTATTCCACAGATGCTCTCTTCTAGAAGTAGAGATAGTCCCCTGGGTAAAATCCTCCTTACATATTTATTCTTCTAAACATCTGTCTATAAACTGACTCCAGCTTATCACTTGGTGTCATATCCAAATTGTGTGGCACGCTCCCCATCAGCAAGCGCTGTTCTTGTTCTGCAGGTTCCTGCATTGGAGTTCATTGCTTTATTAACTGTGTAATGTCTCTGCAGAGTGCACAGGGGAAGACAGCTGAATTCTCAGCAATGTTGTGTGATGAAGACCACAATCTAAGCCCAATGATGTGTTGCTGTTCCTTGGAAGGGCTGGGAACCCTGTGGGAGTCCTCACTGTCCCCACCTTTTTCCCACCACCTCAGGGTGTTGCTCCAGCCTGTGCATCATGCCCATTAGTGACAGTAGGGCATGGGTTGCTTCTTCCTTCATGTCTTGCATCACTTTTTTTCCCAGGAATATTTCCCAAGGGCCTTTTGCATCATTCTTCTATTTGATAGATAAACTAAGGCACTTCACCAATCAGTATATTGTGTGACTAATGTCCAAAGGCAGCTGGGAGCCTCAACTAAAAGGCGTGAGCAAAATCAGTATCCCAAGCCAAATAAGTCCAACATTCCGATATGTTTACAGAATTAATGTCATAGCTGAATCAGGGGTCGGCAAGGACAGTGAACTGTGAAAGCACAGGCTTGTGTATCCCTACACACACAGCAATTACACTCCTTGCAGGAGCTGTTCGTAAGGATATCGATTTACAGGAACCTTCAAAACAGAAAGTGTGTTCTGGAGCCTGGGATAATTTTTATGTGAATAGGGAACCAGAAAGGAGAACAGAAAGGAAAAAGCCCATTTGTTAAGGAAGCAGCAGAAAATCCTTTTTCAGATCCAAACCTCTTCTTTTGCAGCAGTGTTACACCATCACAAAAAAAGGTTTCACATCTATATATGGCTAAAATCCCACTTGATGTACTGTAGCTTCAAAAAGCTTCCCGTTGGTTTGACTCGTTGCCCACAGAAATGTGGTCTGTGTTACATCCACATGATTTTCAGATGCAGGTATATAGGGAAGATCTTTTCTATA
Source organism: Rhipidura dahli (assembly GCA_013399225.1). Lineage (NCBI taxonomy): Eukaryota > Metazoa > Chordata > Aves > Passeriformes > Rhipiduridae > Rhipidura > Rhipidura dahli. The sequence goes on from VXAC01002181.1 coordinate 1,041,302, forward strand.
TTCAGATCATGGTTCATGTGAGGCACACTGTAAACTGCAGCCTTATTTGTGGATGTGTCATGTAGATGAGGGTTGCTAACAAAGCTTGATTTTGCCTCTTAGGTTCACGATGAAGGTTACAGTTTGTCTAGATTCAGTTAAAGTGGATTTCTTTTTTTGCTTTTTCTGTGAATCTAATGAAGAAGCAAAGTGCTTACTGCATACTTACCCACAGACAAAAGTATTCATTCCAGGAACAGACTGGGTCCAATTCAGCTATTTATCTATTAATTTCTTTTGGGTTTTGTTGGGTCAGATTTAAAATGATTATATTTTTAGAAGTTAATTTTAGCCTCTAAAGCTAAAAAAATCAACAGAAAGGCAAAGTCAAGCTTCCCAGAACTGATCATGTAACAGATCAATTGTTATACCTCCAGAGAGCTTAATAGAAAGTCTTTTTCTTTCCCACTGATATTTTACATTTATTCCTGTGAACATTTTTAAGTGTCTTCATGTACTCATCCAGAGTCTTGCTAAAAGTACATCTTTTAAAAACAAATTTAAACCAGCCTATTTTACAGACTTTCTGTTCTTTGCCCTGGTACCAGTTAGTGTAATTTAATGCTCCTGTAGTGCCTCTCGAGCTCATCTGCACTTGGTACTTGCACCAGCCTTCGTATTCTCCTTGTATCAAATGCCACTTTTTTTCCTTCTTCCTGTTTCCTACTGTTTCTACACAGCTTGGTGACAACATCACTTAATGGAATCAGTATTAGAGAATCAAGGCTAATCTGCAGGGCCATACAGGAATTGCACTACACTGGTATACCCTGTGCATGATTAAAGCCTTTGACATGTGCCTTGTTTTGTCACTCAAGTATTGAGGAAGGTGTCTGTGCAGTCTTTTAAAATGTACTCAGAAGTGGCATAACCTTTACTGTAGCCTATCAAACCCATACTGTTTCCTGTCCATAGATGAATGCTTTGCTGCATGGCATTTGGGGTTTCCATCTGTGAATCAGTCTAGAATTTCTGTCTCAGTGAAAGTGATAGATAAAACAACCATTTAAAAAAATCCCTTTTCTCTTCTTCCCATCAGTGCAGTGATATAATTCCTGTTACAGGAAGGAAGCATGTCTGATAAGCAGGAGAAGTGGTGGGTTTATTTACTGTCACACAGACTAAATGTTATTCTCTTTATAGGAGGGTAGGAATTTTCTGTTTGTAAACTCTGGGTTACCATCAAGTGGCCACTGGAGAAACATCTTACATGTACATACAGCATGTGGTGTGCACACACATCCATAAGGGAGTGAAAGGATTTGGGTTCTTTTTGCAGAAATGTGGGATTTACATTGATTCACTGGAAGTTGAAACAGTCCTACAGCTGCCTCAGAGGACACACAGCACTTTACTTACTCACTTGGGTAATATTTAACTCAAGAACAGCCACGAGCTCACTGGAAGTGGGTAATTCTTACTAAAGAAACCATAGTAACAATCATCCCTGGGATTGCATGCTCCATTTCTGGCATTCATTCAGGTATTTTTTTCCTACATAGCTCCTATGGAAAAAAACCATAATGATAGAATAGGAAATGTTTTTCGCTGCAGAATTTTGAAATCATGACATCCAATGTATTGTGAAAATAGCTGGCATAGCTTTTGCAAAAACCTGTTTCCTGCTAATTGTGTGTTTGGTCTGCTGTGAGGGAATCATTACTGTCCTCCTTAGAAGAGGAAAAGCTAAACCACAAAGGTCTTGGTGCAGAATGAAAACATTTATTCATGGAGTTAGTACTGAATGGCTACCATGCTGCAGTGTCCCATCTTATCTCAACCTGAAGCAGCTTCTTCATGCAGCCAAAGAGAAAATTACATCTGTAAAAGGTATATTTGCTTTAAGCCTGCAGTAGGAGAGCTTTAATTGTATGTGTTCAGTAGGTTCTACAGACTGCTGGCAGAGCTTGCTACACCCATCTGGGTGCAGTCCAATCAAACCTACCCCAGACCATTCCCCTCAGAGCATGGAATGGATCGAGGTGTCTAGTCAGGTGGAGAACTTTCTCCTTCTACTGTCTCATGATGAGCTTTTTGTCATGTTTTCGTTATTCTAAATCATTAAAATATCAAAGCTCTTGAAATTCTAAGCAAGGGTTATAAGTAGTCTCTCTTGGGATAAGCAGATTAATAAAATTTGTCTTCCCATTATAAACTAAATCTTGAGAGTACTGATTTACTATCTGTCTTAAGTAAATAATTGACAATAAGGAATACACAACAAGACTCTGCTTAAATATTTGATACAATGCCATACAAGATACAATTGCTTCAGCTGGAGATGTTGTGCAAGAATTGGTAAATAGAACTAGCTATTGAAACTGTAGAATTAGCTGTAGGAAAATGGCAAAAGTTATTTTTGAAAAGGGAGTTATCAGGCTAACAAATTGTTTGTAAGGGGAGGTTCTCAAGGACTGATGACAGACCTCCCTTGTTCAGTATCTTTGGTAAAGACTTTGGACACAAAGGGACCATTACTACAGAAGAAGACTGAAATATCCTGCAAAAGAGACTGCATGGCCTTGCAGAAGAGAATAGAAATGCCATTATTCATAGAGTCAGAGAGTTCTATGAATAATGGCCAGCCCATATTGGAAGGAACCCTGAAAGATCAGCTGCTTCAGCCTTTTGGGAACAAGGGAACCCAGATAAGATTATCTAGCATCCTGCCACGGTGCAAAGTGTACAGACACAAACTTGAAGAATAAGTCACAAGAATTTCTGTCACAAGGTGGAGACTCCTGAGTTGGAAATGCCAATGGAATGAATGAGGAAAAGCATGTTAGCAACTGATGCTGAAGCACCAATGCAGGGAAGCAAAAAGGAAGACAAACAGGCACTCAGATGTGTAGTGATGGGGTTATTTCTTTATTTGTGTTCTTAAAGAGAGAAAAGTATCAATGTAATTATGTGAGAACCTGGCCAAACCTTTTCTGAAACACTGCATACATTTCTGCTCAACCATGATAAAGAAAGATGAACCAAAACCAGTACAGGTACATAGAAGGGCTACTGGGAAGGTTAGGGGGATGAAGGATCTATTTTTTTGGGGGGAGGGAACTTCAAAGACAAATAAAGTCTGAAAAGTGGTGGGATTGTTGTCTATGTAATAACATCAAAGTAAAGATCATGTTGGGGAAAGAGCTGCAATAGAGAAGTAGTAGTGTTAGGAGAAGAATCAATAGGTGTCATTTGTACTTGGTTTTGAGCTGTATACGTGAAGAAGTTTCTATCCGTCAGAAGAAAGACATCAGAAAGGCTTCCAGCAGAAGTGATGTGTATGAGCAATTCTGTAGGTTGGCATGTGTGCGTGCAGCCCACTTAGCTTTGGGATGGAGGTCGTGTATTTCATGTGGGACAAACTGAGTACATTGGTGATCCAAAATATTTCCTCCTGTCCCAATGTCATTATTCTCTCAGAGAAGGCTTGCAACTGAAAGAAAGCAGATCTTAAAACAAAGCAACCCCCTGAGATTTCATTATCCAGAAACTCATTTTGATAGGAGGTCAGATGTAAGGTTTTGTCAAAGGCAGGAGTCTCTTATCAAATTGAATTATCTGATTAGATCCATGTTAGGAATGAGCAGAAAAAAGGGGAGTTTTCTTTTCTAAATGTCAACCATTTAACCATGGTATGATCCCAGAAAAAAAAAAAATCAGAACACTGTTCACAGAGAAACAGAAACAAAATCTAACAGGAATTTGGGGTATTTCCCAAGCTGTTTAGCTGTTTACTTTAAAAGCTGAGTTATTCCAACTTTGCAAATATGCATTTCACAGAAGATTGCAGGCCATTTTTTTCGTCTTACATCAGTTCATTGATTAAATATATAAACAGGATGTCTTTAAGAGCAGAAAGTTTTAAAACAGGATTTGATACTAAGCAAGAGCTTTTTTAGTTCCCTTTCAGCAATTTGAGTTTCATCTTTGCTTATCAGAGCTGTTTTAGGGCACAGTAATTTCCAAGTGCACTATTGGGTTGCGAGGTAAATAATCTCTAGAGATGAATATTTTTTTTCTTTCTTTTCTTACTGTAAGTGACAATAGTACATAAGCTAGAAATTTCCCTTGTAAATTCTGGTCATCCCATTTGTTTGCCAAGTTCCAGTATGGACTCAGGACCTCTTCTGTCAGTGCACTGAGAGGTTATGCACCCTTGATCATGCCCTTCCAGAGGTAGGACTTGATTAATAGCCAAGAGCAATCAAATATGAAAGAATCTTTTTGATCATACAGGTGAGGAAATTACTGACCACAGCTGAGGTACTGTTTATGTAAGAACAGAAGTCCTGTTTTCCAGGTGAATAAAATGTTGAGGGAGCCTTCCTGCATCTGAGCCTTTGTCCTGCTGGTCCTTCCACACTTCTTCCCTCTGCAGTTTCAGATCCAAGAGGCAGCGAGGTCGGCCCACGCAGAGCAGCTTGCAGCAAGGGCAGGCTCCTCCTGTGGACACAGTTCAAGCAGAGGAGCAGAAATGGGAATATGGGTGATTGAGGGCTGCAGTATAAAGTTACATAACCAGTCAGGCTTTTTGTGAGAAATGCTGAATGACACTTACCTGTGAACACACCTGTGTTTTTACTGTCGTGTTAAGAGACTGTGTAATCAAAACATTTTCCCCATAAATTATTAGATTATCAGCTTTTTACATAATTTTGATTGATATTTTGCAAAGCTCAAAATATTGTATTTAATTCACATGAAAAACAATTCCCACACTTTTAACTATTTGGTTTTCCATTTTTTTTTTTTCTGTACATGTCCAACTACAAATGCACAAAACAACATGTATTTGTAGATAATTAGTTTGATACTAAGTTACACATTTTAAAACGTTCAGGAAAATTAAATTAGAGAAAAATAAATTATTTTACTTATCAAGTGTGAGGTGTATACATTCAAAAGAAAAACCAGATGATGTGTTTTCAATTTCACTTTTATCTCAATATCTGACATCAAATGCATATGAAGACACTCTTAGCTGTCATTTTCCTTGGTTGCTGTCAAAAACTCGAGGAATATACTATTACAAATGATAACACAAGGATATTAAACTGTTGCATTAATAAATTAGTATTTGTTAATTATTAATACATACTATTTCTTAATACAAATCTAATTACATGTCTGCTGCTTGTTTTATACCAAAACAGTGTTTTATATGAGTAACATTTCAAGAGCAGTGATTCAGTTACTGAATGTAAATTGAATATACCAGTGAGTGAGAAAGCAAAAATCTATCCCAAGTCAATATGCAGAATCTCTACTTTTTGTGCTTAGGAACATTCCAGTATCCCTAACATTGCTGAGGTTTTTTTTCCTTCTGTGCTATGCATTTTCAACTCCTGTTTAATGAACAAATGTTCTTCATTTAGGTCTATAATGCTCTGCAAGGTACATTTCTGTTTGTCATTTATCAGGTTAAATATATTTCTCCCCAGCATCATCTGCCCATTTTACCTACTAATGCAAGTTCTTCAAGGCAGGGGATTTGTTGTGCTGAGTAGCAATTCAGGGAAATGCTCCAGTACTTTCCTGGTCTTTCCATGCCCTGATACACCTGAACAGAACTATTCTGCTTTTGCTCATGCTTTCTCATGCAGTAACGATGGCTGTGGGAACATCAGGCTGTATCATGTAACCTGAAATGGCTGGTTCTCTGTTTCATGGATTGAGGCTTCCTAATAATTCAGTGATGCTTTCCAAAGCTTCCCATCTTTTTATCAGCCAGATGCCCTGCCTGTGACAGCTGATCCCCTGTAGGAGTGAGCTTTGATTTATTTTTCCTTACCATCCCTTAAGAATTCATAGTGTCTGTTGATGCTTGGCTCAGGTTGTGATATATCAACTGTAATAATTCATTGGGATTTCGTTTTCACTGCACTGAAATATTTTCTGCAACAGAATCACGTCCATGTTATGCACAAATAGTGCAAATTTCCTCAAATAATCTCTGCCCTTGCTTGGATCCCCTTCATCACTGCATCCAGCAAGATTCTCATCAGCCACATGGCACCCAAAAGGCAGGCCATGGAATATGGCATCTCATTTATAGAAATTACTGCGTGTTAAAAATGTGTCCATTCCTGCAGCACATCCATAAGATATTGGCAGAACCTAGTGCTCTGTGGTAGGAGCAGAGCCTGGAGGGCTGTGCCTTAATGTGGGAAACAAAAAAATAAAGTCATTTTCTGCTTTGGGGTTCCTTTGTATTGTTTAGAGGCTGGATTCCTGCATTCTACCTGTTCTCTCTGAAATGGTTTTATTGCATGCAGTGTTTGCCAGCGCGATATTAAACTGTCCCCAGACACCGTTTAAACTCGCTCCTCGTGTTTTCTGCACTATACCTCCCTGTGTAATCACTGCCTCCCACTGCCAATAATTCATGCCCTCCAGAAGGCCCTCTTTAGGTCTGAGTAATAAAATACTGAGAGATTAATATTCAGTTGACGACAGATCATTTAATGCAACTCCTGACAAAGCTCCCCAGCGTCTAGGAAATTGGCAGAACACAGCTGATGGCTGCTTTCTGATGTCATGCAATTAGCAAGCCGGGGTTAATTCTCTGGGGTTATTCTCTGGAGTTTAGTGGAGCAGACTTCTTGTCAACTCTCGGTCCACTCAGGGAATTGTATGAGGCGAGTTTAATTCACATGTATTTGGCATGAAAGTGGACTTCCTTCGATTGCAAAAAAAGACCTGCATTAATGTTACAGCACTGCAGTTAGCAAATTTAAATACTTTAATTTAATTGTGTGCTGATACTCCCAGTGAGGGCAAAAGAGTTTTGCATGCACAGATCCATATTCAGGCTGTGAAGCTGCACACTGCAGTCTCAAATGCACATTGCATTTCTCAAAATGTTAGGGAAAATTGCAAACAGCTGTGTATGTTGTTAAGTGCTTGGATGATTCACCTTGCTCTTCTCAAAATTGTGGTCCTACCGACTTAACTAATAAAATAAAACCTCAAACCTGCTTCTTTCCCTATACCCCACCTTTATGCCATCTTGGCAGTACAAAGGAGTTTTTAAATGGGTATTTTAAATGGGTTACAAACTGATCTCAGTAGGGGTGTTTATGTGGGTACATTCCAGCTGAGTAAGAGCACTGATAAATAGCTTCTGGTAAATGCAGCAGCCACAGTTTTGACTGCATGGATGTCACTCTGCTCCTCTGCCCAATGCTTACCAGAACTGACAGAAAGGAACATACCTCTGCTTAACCCACTTCAGTTCTCACTCAGAGATCTTGGTTCTCTGAAAGGCCACTGAGGCTTTAAGGTAAGACATCACAGTCTGCTTACTTGTGGTTTATTGCTGGTGGAGACAAAGAGTGAGAAGTTTTGGTTTTAATCTTGTGAGAAGAGCCAGGGTGAAACCTGCTCCTCTTCACCCCTCAGGCCAGTGGTATTTGTCATCAGGGAATGCCTTTTTGCCAGTGTTTCAACCAAGGTGCTCTGCTCCTACTCAGAGTGAGGAGAGAGAAAGGGAAAGGCCAGAGACTTCAGCCATCCGGAGTTAAAAATGATCTTTGGTTGTCTCTGAAAACTACCTAGGCTAGAATTTCAGTCCTTTGCATGAGAGAGTAGGTGCACATCCAGTTTTCTAGGTGGCAACACCAGCTAAAGCAGCTTTTAAACTCTCATTCCCACCCTTCTCCCATATTGCTGCTCTCCCTCTGTTGGCAGCACAATCTTTATGGGCTGTGTAATAAACTCGGTCATTGAGCTGTAGATGGCTGAAAAGAAATCTTGTGTGAAAAAAGAGCTTTTTTTAAACAACAGTTGCCTGACCCTGTTTAGAATGGCTTGGCAAACAATAGAAATGGCACAGCTGAAGGAGGAGAGGTAGCTGTGTCAGAGACAGAAGTAAAGGCTGGGGAATGCCTTGAATTAGGAGGTTGTGCTTGCTACTGAAAACGTTGTGTTATGAACCCCTTCACCCTCATTTGGCATCCAGCATTTGTATACATAAACTGGACAGCTCATCTGTCATTTGATAGCTGCATAAATATCTCAGCTGGCTTGTTAACATGCTTTGGTGATAGCTGGGCTCCTGGATGCTAATGGATGGTGGTGGTGCTGTCACTGATCTCCTCAACTGACCACTTTGGCACAGACCACAGCATCACAGAATATCATGAGTTGGAAGGAACCCATCAGGATTATCAAGCCCAATTCCTGGCCCTGCACAGGACACCCCAAGAATCACACCACGTGCCTGAGAGCACTGTCCAAAAGCTCCTTGAGCTCTGCCAGGCTGCCTGGGGCTGTGACCACTGCCCTGGGGAGCCTGTGCCAGTGCCCGACCACCCTCTGGGTGAAAAACCTTGTCCTGATACCCAAACTAAACCTGCCCAGGACATATTTTCTCAAGTCCTGTAACTGGTCAGGAGAGTGAAGAGATCAATGCCTGCCTCTCCACTTCCCCTCCTGAGGATGCTGAAGACCACAATGGGCTCTCCCCTCAGTCTCCTCTCCTCCAGGCTGAACCAGCTGGTTACTCAGAGATGTGTTATTAATGGTCCCCGCTCCTCTGGAGCTTTTGTGATTCAGATGTAATAACCTGAAAAAAATCCTTTCCTTCTCCACTTTCCTTTGGGAATAACCTAGGTGGAGAACTCCTTGGAAGAATTCTTGGAGTGATTTGGGAGTATTTCTGTGATTAGAATGATGACTGCTTTATTTCATACATGGAGATATTTTTTATGTTTGTATCTTCTTGGGTATGTTGTGGACCTCTGGATGTCACACGCAGATTTATTTTCAAAGAAATTCATGACTTCAAGAGAAGAGGCATTAAGTGATAAACCCCTTTCACCTCTACCTTAATACTTGCTAAAGCAGTACTACCATAATACTCAGTAAGAGATTACCTTTCATAATTGTTCTCAGCATTTCCAAACCCTAAAGTAGCCTTTGCAGTGGTGTGATCATGATATGCTGCTCACTGCATTTGAATCCCATGAATCAGACAGGGTAGGCAGTCCATCCATATGCCACTCTGCAGAAAGGTTTGCCAGCACCAATAAAATGGAATAAGCTCATTTGGAACTGAGAGCTTCTTGTAGTTTCCTCATGCAGTTTTTATTACAGAAGAAGTTGCATAATGTACAGTGGAAAAATCATGTCCTGCACAGCATCTGATGTACAGAACAGTGTGCCCAAGCAATGAGTCAGGGCTCCCAGGTGAGACATGAGTCTGTGACGTGCAGGAATATGTTCCACACTATTCCCTTGGGAGCTGCAAAACATTAACAGTTTTCTCAGGTGACGTTTAGCTCCCAAAAAGGCACTCAGAATACTAAGTGGTTTTACAGGTGTGTACTTTCCCCTACATATCCTATATTTCAGTTCTCCCTGATTTTTTCAGGGATATTCATGTACAAAGTAAAACCAATTGGCAGTGTAAATTCCTTTAGGACTTGCCCTCCATAATACTGTGTAAGAGTCTGAAACAATCTCATGCAAAGCAATGCCTAGGGAATCATTCCAGAGTTTACACCAAGTTTGCTGCCTTGAGGGACAGTGCTTTAGCCCTGAGTGTGTGCTATTCTTGCTGAGTAGGCGTGATCAGGATTTATGTGTCTCTCTAAGGGAATTCCAAACACTGTCCAAACACTGACTGAAAAGCAGTGAATGAAATGTTTGCTACAGATTGTACAAGTAGCTGTACAAGAAAAATGCTATAAAAGCATTAAGATAGAGCTGTTAAAAAGAGAAATTGCACTTGATATGAAATACATTCTGCTTCCAAATGAGAGAGAATGACTGGGGGTAATGTTTTTCCACTTAACCATTGTGTTACCAAGTTTACATGCTTGCTTTTAAGAAGTTACATATTCCTTTGGTCAGCATTTCAAAGACAATGTGGCTTAAGTTGTGGGGGACCACTCCTGTCAAGATGACCTTAGAGAAATTTGTTGCTCCCTTCTTGCCAGAAGTTTCCAGTTCTATAGCAGAATCAGCAGACCAGATTACTGTTTATTAATGATCAAATTATTCTTGAGCTTCCTCCCAATCCTTGTACTAAAGTGACTACCAAGAGATTATGTGGTTTGTTACACATACTCTGTTCTGAGTGGCTTACAGAATCATTGTGCATGCTTCCTCCCCGAGTGCACCCATAAAACCAAGATTGGGTGTGTGTGGCACAGCGCAGTGCACAATAAATGAAAATCCTCTGTGTGGGAAGCAAGGCAGATGAATTGACAGGATGGGATAGTTAGCATTGCTGAGCAGCAGAGCCAATATTAAAGGTTTTTTGTTATTCAGGGCTACACTGGAACAGTGCTGGTGGGGAAACTGCACAACTGTGCAGCGTTTGCAGTTTTGCAACTTCGGCAAGATTGATGTGTAGCAATTCCTGTGCTGCAAAAGTCCGTGTTTGCTCTGACGGCCATCCCACTCAGGGGATTTGAGCTACTGCTTCTGTGTGTGCTCTGGGGACACATGTTAAAGCTGCTGGCTCAGGATTAGCAGTTAGTCTGTAATTCTGGTTCACACCTTCTGTTCAGTGTGGGCACACAGCAGTGGCTGTGCAGCTGTCACTGGAGATGCTCGGGATCTCACGAGTCGTTTTGGTAACTTATCCATGCAGAGGAATGGGCTCCATGAACACAGAGTTTTTTGCTGCCTGTCGCTGCTGTCATCTTCATGCTCCCTCCTTGTTAAGGCAGCTTGCCTTACTATGAAAATATGCATCCCCTCTCGTCTGCTCCAGAAATCAATTCTAGTGCCTTTCTGTGCCTTTAAACTGAGCCTGAGAGAGGGAAGAAAAAAATTGAGGAAAATAATTCTTTTCCTGAACCTGGTGGGAGGAGGGGTGGTGGCAACCTGCCTTCCCTCAGGGGATATTCTCTTCCAAATTTGGCCAAACTGGCACACTGGGCAATACCTGAAAGCTTTCAGAAAATCCCAGTGCCCCCAGTGATCGTTAGTCACAAAACACAGTCTATAAATTGCCGTCAGGGACTCTCCATCCAGATAACTAGCAGGGTCAGAATTTTCATTTACTGGATCCGGGCTCGCTGAGATGAGGGGAAGTCCCCGTGCGTGCCGTGGCGCGGCGCAGGTTTGACATGCCTGGAAGTCACACGCCGGGACTTGCAGCCCGTGTCCGAGCGCTCCCGCACCGCTCCCACGGCTGTTCCCCCGGCAGGACCTGCACACCAGCCCTGGACAGCCGGCCACAGCCCCCGGGGAGGCACAGCCGAGCGCTGCCCGGTGACCGGGCTGCGGTGTCCCGGGGCAGGAGGCGAGCGGGGCCGGCAGCAGCGCCTCCCGCTCCCGCTCTCCCCTCGGGCCGATGGAGGGGCTGCAGCCCCTTCCCCCAGGCTGCCGGGGCTGTGCGGGGCTGCTCGGCACCCTCCTTCGGCCGCGGTCCCGCAGTGTCCCCAGCCCGTGCCCGCAGTGTCCTCAAGCCGTGCCCGCAGTGTCCCCAGCCCGTGCCCGCAGTGTCCCCAAGCCGTGCCCGCAGTGTCCCCAGCCCGTGCCCGCAGTGTCCCCAAGCCGTGCCCGCAGGGTCCCCAGCCCGGGCCCGCAGTGCTCCCTGGCGGCGGCGCGCCCGCCCGGCCCCGCGGCAGCGGAGAGAGAAAGGCTTTCGGTGCTCGGAGGGAGCTTCGGGGCCACGGGGAGGAACTCGACACCGATCCCAGGCTGTATCTAAAGCCACGAGGGCAGCGGGGCGAGGGAGGGGATTCTGCCCCTCGGCTCGGCTCCACCTGGAGCCGTCCTGCAGTGCTGCATCCAGCTCTGGAGTGCCCAGCACACGGAGAACATGGACCTGTTGGAGCGGGTCCAGCGGAGGCCACGATTAGAGGGATGGAGCATCTCTCTTACGAGGAAAGGCTGAGAGAATTGGGGTTGTTCAGCCTGGGAAAAAACCTGTTTTGGGGTAACTTAATTGCAGCCTTCTAGTACCAGAAGGGAAACTACAAGAAAGGTGGAGGACTTTTTACAAGAGCATGCAGTGACAGGACAATGGGGAATGGCTCCAAACTAAAAGGCGGTAGGTTTAGATTAGATAGTAGGAGGAAGTTCTTTGCCGTGAGGGTGGTCAGGCTCTGGAACAGGTTCCCCAGAGAAGCTGTGGGTGTCCCAGTCCTGGAAGTGTTCAAGGCCAGGTTGGATGGGGCTTTGAGCAAAGTGTCTGGTGGAAGGTGTCCCTGCCCATGGCAGGGGGATGGAACGAGATGATCTTTAAGGTCCCTTCCAGCCTAAGGCAATTCATGAGTCTGTGATCCAAGTGCCTCTTCCTGAGGAAGCACCAAGGGAAAGCTTGGACCAAGCCCTGGCCCACCCCAACTTACAGGCAGAGGGTGTCCCTGCCAACGAGGGAGGTTGGCACATCCCTCAGCTGCTGTAAGGAAACCTGCTGTGGGATTTGGGCCAAAGTAACCAAGTTTTTATTATTGGATAAAAATAGAAAATGTATAAACTGCCTTTCAGCCCAGCCAATTCAGTCTGACTCTTACAAATGTGTTGAGCTTTAATGATCTGCTTCTAATGATTCTGCCCAGCCTGCTGCAAGCAGCCAAAACCAGCACTGTTACAAGAGAATAATCCTCAGTCCAATAGAAATTCCAGCAGCCTTGGTGTGGGTAGACTGAGTATCTGCTTAATGTTGGTTTACCATTAAAGAGCCAAACTCTGCAGAGCGTACTGCATGCAGTGCTGTTTCAAATTAGCTAAAATACTAGAATCACATCCAGATGACGCAAAACAGACTTATATTTTAGTGCCAGAAATATGTAAAGGTCCTGCACAAGCCATACATAATAACTGCATCTTTTTGGAGCCAGCACTTTTACTTGTCATTTGCTGACACAGTGCTGAGCTCATCTAAGAAGCAAGACACGTAACATTTCAAAGAACTGTGTTTGTTTGCAGGATGGGTGAGGAAATGGAAAGACCACTTACACTTGGATATTAAGTGTTAATGTGCTGTCCTATCTTTAGTCAGAGGGGGAGAAGGAATGGGGATGCTGTGAGTAAAGTGCATTTGAAAGCTTGTTTCACTTCTGCTTGGTGTTGCCTACTATGCAACCAGCAAGTATCTGATTACTGTCCTTGAGCTGTTCACAGGAGCTGATCTGCCAATGGTTTGATTGAGAAACACATGCTGGAAACACCACATTTCTTAGAAGGAGACTGAGAGAAACCCTACGTTGGGGTTCTATCTTTTGTCTCACTCTCCTTACAAGAAATGAAATAGCCCACAGCTTAGTGACTCGGTGTTGTGCTGCTCATTGCACGCTCACAGCTTGTGTTGAAGCAGTGGAAGTGCTGTGCATACATGTGAGTTAAAAGGTCTTCATATGAACTAGGCACTTCTGGGTTTGAGTGACCAAATTATGTACCAGAACCAAGCCACCTGTTAGAGGATTAGTAGAAGACTAGATTGCAAGAACTGAATTTTGCCTTTTGTTGTATCTCTTGAAATCAGGCATCAGTGTCACTTATGAAATCTGTCTTACTAGGGGCAGAAACCTTCATCACTCATGTTGCCTATGAAAAGAAGTGTTTCCACATTATGTTCTCTTCCTTTAATTGTCCACAGTCCCTAGTACTAGATAGTTTCACTATCTTTGTTCCTCTGGAGGGTGACTGTTTTCCTTAAAATGTCAAAGGAGATGCAAGGAACAGTCTTCTTCCACAGACTGTGTATTCTGATCTGTGATTTATCAGAAGTGAGGGTATTTCAGGGAAGTATCTCAGAATCATCTTCTGGGAATGTTAATTTCTGAGGGGGGCCTGAAATAATTTTTCTCTTTTGATACTTTTCTCTCATATTTCTGTTGGCAGATTATGTTGCTGTTTATGTCTGTTCCTATTTAAAAAACAGATGAATGTATTTTCCTCTCCCTTAAATAATCTCATAGCTTGTTGGCACAATTTCCCATCTTTACCAGCTCAGGACTGTAGGATATAAACCCCAGAGCCAAACTTCAGTTTCTTGAATCATGCAATCTAATAAGTATTTCTGGCATGTCTCTGCAGGGGATGTTTGCCATCATTCATCTTGTTTTTTATTCTGGTAAAATAACGTTCTCTGGTATGCTGTATTGGGCAAATGGAGATTCCCAAGAGTGGAGTCAAAGAGCATCCTCTTTCCTTGCTTTATGAAGAAATGTCTACCTCTGAGCTTTTGTGGAAAATTAATCCAGGTTTTCAGGGACTGGGAGAATGAGGAACTGCCTGCTCTCGGGGAAGTTCTGGTTCAAGGCCATCTCGAGAACCTGAAGGTGCACAAGTCCATGGGAGCTGATGAGATGCATCTGCACATCCTGAAGGAGATGCTTAACCACTATCCATCATACCTGAGAAATCATGGCAGTCCAGACAAGCTCCCACTGGCTGGAAAAGGGGAAACATAGCTCTGATTTATAAAAGGGAATATCCAGGGGACTACAGGCTGGTCTGTCTGACCTCTGTGCCTGACAATATCATGGAGCAGATCCTCCTAGAAGCTTTGCTAGAGCACATGGAAAATAAGGTGATTTGCAGCAGCCAGCATGGCTTCACTAAGGGCAAATTGTGTCTGACAAATCTGGGATCCTCTGCTATGCAGACAGGCTGAGAGAGGTGGGGCTGCTCAGCCTGGAGAAGAGAAGGCTCCAGCTCTCACCTTCCAGTACCTAAACGGGGGCTAAAAGACATCTGGAGAGGGATGTTGTACCGGGGCAGGCAGTGAAAGGACAAGGGGCAATGGCTTTAAACTCGAGTAGAGTGTTCAGTAAAGGAGGATGTACTGAGATGGGGATCAGCCTCTTCTGCTACACCTACACTGAGAGGACAAGAAGGAGTGGCCTTAAGCTTAAAAAAGGGGATATTCAGATTGAATATTAGAAACAAATTTCACTGTTAGGGTGGTCAGGCATTGGAATAGGTTTCCTAGGGAGGTAGTGGAGTCACCATGCCTGGAAGTGTTCTGGAGGTGTCTGGGTCTGGCACTGAGGTTTAGTGGTTACAGTGGTGCTGCTGGGTGGACTGGATGACCTTGAAGATCTCTTCCAACCTTGGTGATTCCATGAAAGAAGATAACATTAGATGAGACATTAGAAGGATGCTCTTTGTTGTGAGGGTGGTGAGGCACTGGAACAGGTTGCCCAGAGAAGTTGTGGGTGCTCCATCCCTGGAAGTGTTCAAGGCCAGGTTGGATGGAGCTCTGAGCAGGCTGGTCTAGTGGATGGTGTCCCTGCCCATGGCAGGGGGGTTGGAATGAGATGATCTTTAAGGTCCCTTCAACCCCAAACCGCTCTATGATTCGATGAACCAACTACTTACTGATCAAAATCTATGATTCGGCTCTCTAGCTGTGTGGAACCATCTAAAATCTTACAGCCAAGTGACAGGTTCTGATACACATTAGCAAGAAAATGACACCTTCGTCTGGGAGATAAATCAAAGCACAAGTGCTCCAATTAAAGCCCAGACTGGTCAGAATTTGTTTGAAAGGCTGAAGGGCATAATTTTGCTTTGGTTTGTTTCTTAACAGATTGATGAAAGACGAGGTATTCAGAAGCTTTCTGTCTTTTCCAAGGCTTAAGAAGCTGAGCTTGAGCTCAATGGGCTGCTTGCTCCTGGTGAAGCCTTACATCACAGGGGTTTGTTCACCCATGTCCAGTGGGAACAGTTATGTGGCAGTCAGAGTTCACTGAAAACTAAAACTGGTGTTGTAAAACAATAGCAATAGGTTTTTAGTGCCAGAAGTTTGAAACAGACTCTTTTGCTAATTACTTTTCTAGGGGTATTTTTTTTTTTCCTATTAAAAACAAAACAGTTTTCACTCTTAGTTATGAAATGTTCCATTGAGTGAGACTGTGTGGAATACTACAGATCTCCCAACAAGCTTCATGGGCTGGGCTTCCTGTCCATTGAAGATGGGAAAACTACCTTGTGATCGAACTCCTTGGTCCTCATTCATAGATCGGGAATTGAAGCAACTCTTTGTACCATGTCTGGTACAAAGGATTTCAGCACTTCAAAGAATGGCCCATTACTTTGTATTTGTCTGCTGTTTGGTGGCATAAGAAAGCCACAAATTTATGTGTGGTTTCCAAGCAGTGCCTATTGCAATGAGGACTGAGACAAGCTTAACAATGACTTATATCATGGTGTAAGTATCTCATTGTGTGTAAATTATTCCTAAAAGAGGGGCATGTGATAAAATGCAATGACTGCAGCTAATTCAGCCCTCTGCAAGCATGCAAACAAGTGTACTGGAGATGCTGGAGAGGAAGAAGTGAGGGAAGATAACCTGTATTTTTGGGGAGAGCTGTTACATCTTAAACTCTTCTGTCATCCACAGGTTGGACATTAGGTGCTTTTGGAATAATTGCTGGTAACCATGCACTCAGCCTTCCTGCAGAACCTGTGGGGCACGTGCTGAGGGCAGCACCACTGGAAATGTGACTGAGTTTGGAGGAACTGGTGACACACTAGGCTGAGCTGGAGTCTTGGGAGCTGCAGGAAAGAGAATGAGTTGATAGATGGGCAGGTGGTTTGTGTTTTGAGCAGGGGGGTAGGAGCCCAGAGTAGGATGGGAGGCTGTGATAAATCTAGGGCTGAAAAAGAGCCAGAGAGGGAAAACTGTAATTTTCTAATTTCTCTCACCCTTTAATACTTCCAAGTTCTGCTTACCCAGAAAGACAGAATGCAAAAGAAATCTTTTATTTCCCTCTTGGCCTTCATCTTTCTCTGCCAGAACAGTTTTTGTGACACTGTTGGGATGAGAGAGAATTTTTCAGCTTAGAACTGTAGTTTACCTGCTGAGGAGGGTAGAGATATATACAGTAGAGAGTTTGGAGGGAAAAACTTGCAGCCTACTGTCACAATGCTTGTATTTGAGGCTGCTATTGCCATGGATATTGTTGCTCTTTGCCATCAGGCAGATAATACTGTATTCATTTTATAAGCCTGTACATGTTAGATTTATGCAGGTCACTCTGCTCAGCACCTATCTGTGAACAGTTTGGTACCTTAGGTTGATTCTCATATTACATACTCTGAAGAATAACCACTGAAGTCGATGATTTACATCTCTTGGACACCAGCCTTGCAGTTTGCACCACTATTTAGTCACTGTTAAATTTGACCCATGCAGCTTTTGGAGATGCCTATGCCTCCCCTGCTTCTGAATTTAGCTCACTGCACTCTTACTAAGTAAAAGCCTGGAAGGGACAAAAAGAGACCTCCCTCTGAAATCTAATCCAGATCACACATGTGGTGTGGAACAGAACAAGAACCACAGAGTCCTCTGCCAGTCCTAGATCTTATAAAATCTAAACACACCAATAATCACTGAGGTTATTTTTAAATGTTTAACATGACTCTCCAAGGCACATACACATTTAACATCTGTATCTCTTTAAAGAGTTATTTATTCTAATATATCACAGCTCTGGCAGTAATTTTGTGTTAATTGCTCAGAACAGGCTGAACTTTGCAGGGTTATAAATTTATGTGTGACATGTACTGTGGGCTTGTTTTTGTTTTTTTTTTTCCTAAATTTACATATACTGAATAGCCAACTAACCTGACATCATTGGGAGCTCAGGATGGTTGGTGCCTGTCCATTTCACTCCACAAGTGTGGATTTACGGACATGAGTCATAGAAGTAGAATTACCTTTTCATGAGGTTAGAGTGATCTGTCTTTCCATATAAGATGCTTCTATGGTAATGTTGATCACGTTACTAGGGTGATGTAAAAACATTAACCAAGTGTTTTACACAGAATTCAGTTTAAAGGAAACTGGGCATTAACTTCTGTTCCCTTACTAATGCATACGCTTATCCATACTTAGAAACCCTCTTTAGTGCTCAAATTTTATTCCAAGCACTAAAGCACCTTGGTGGCACTTAAATCCCCAAAAGGATTTAAGCCAAAATTCCAACTCTCTGCTGCCTAACCCCAAATTTCTGTTCTGTTTCTGCCCGTGTACAAACATCAGGATTCATCACTTGCATTTTCATTCTGTGTGGCTGCTCACACACACAGTTCTGGTCATGTGCTGTGAGTGGGAATCTGCCTTCCTGTCTGATCAGCAGGATCTAACCTGGCTTTTATTTTGACCACACTCATTTCACAGAACCACAGAATAGTTTGGATTGGAAGGGGCCTTAAAGACCACCTAATTCCAGTCCCCTGCCATGGGCAGGGACATCTTCCACTAGACCAGGTTGCTCAGAGCCCCATCCAGCCTGGCCTTGAACAGTTCCAGGGAGGGGCATGGAGCTCTGTGTTTGTTTAGAAGGCTTGCTTAAAAAATTCACACTCCAACAGTTTTTCCACAGCGACTGTGCGGGATGGCACATGGTGCCGTGGGGGCTGTGCGTGCTGAAACCTCTCCTTGAAACTCAAGGTCCTTTATCAACTCTGGCTGGGTGGGGGTTTTTTTGGTAGGATGTCTTGTCCAGCCCCTGCATTCATATCCTTCTTTCATTTGTGTGCACAGGAGTAGCACACTGATGCTTTACTACTTAAGGAGCAGTCCGGAATGCCAGACATAACTGGACAGCCTCTCAGCAGCTACAGCACTGATTAAATGTCTGTGAGCAGCAGAACTAGAGCCTTGGCAAAGAGAATGGGATCCTACAGTGCATTCAGTGTCTGTGAATACTCCGAGTGAAGGGGTCAGCTGGGAAATAATTTAATTTTTTCTACTTTTGCTTGTGACAGCTCGGCTTCCAGAGGGAATCCATTTCCCAGGACATATTTGTGTTGTTGTTTCTGAGCTATTAGTGGTCTTTCCTGGGCTTTAGGAAATTGTTAAACAACTGTCCCAACAATTGTGAATGCTGGTGGTGTACTATGCAAGCAATTTGGATAATTAGACAATTAAATGCATCTTTAAGTACCTGAAAAAAACCCACCAATCTCTGAATGCCTTTAAGTGGCACTAGACTTTTGGGAAGAGATAGAAAATGGTCCTCTATGTTCTATGTCCTTCTCTGATGCACTTATCACTGTCCATGGACAGTGTACTAGGTTTGTGTGGCCAGGTCTGGGTAGCATTTCCTCCTTTTGAATAAGTGTTTGTGCCATTTAATATTCACTTTAGTTTCGTATAGAATAGTTTCCCTTCTCTTTAAGGGAACTGTTTTGCTGTGTGCTAAAAACCAGTTCTGTAACATTCTGTTCATTTGAGTATCGACTCCTAGAAAGATGGGAAATGTCAGTGCACAGAGGGTAGGAGGGTCAAAAATGCTTTGAAGAAACTCTGATGAAAATAACAGCAGATAAATGTAAAACAGAGTGCTTCTTGGTGCTTTTCGCTAGATGCAGAGAAGCATGGTTTTACTTGAAAGGTAGGTAACTTTTTTAAAATTAATCTCTCCTTTCTTTTGTTACTAATTTTAAGGATTTCTTTCTTTGAACCCAATATTGGTAAAACTTTCAGAATTAGCATAGGTAACTGGTTTCTCTGACCACCCTTTCCTCTGTCCGTAGATAATTTTATTGTCAACAGGGAAATGTGGTATGGCCAAGCCCAGACATTCAAACAAAGGCACCCCTCACACACCCATGCACAAACAAACAAAGCAGAACATTTGTTTCTAAAGATGAAACGTGAACAGTCTAATACACTAGATTTATTTTATTTTCTATTGGTTTCTGAAATTAGTATACACAAGGAATTTTTCTAAGTCTTTTTTGACAGTCATGAGAAATGAGGATCCCACATCATCAGATCTGGGGCTTGGAGAATGTGTGATAAACCCATGGGGGTTAGCTACAAATGAGGGAGTTACAAGCCCTGTGTGATCCAGTTTCGATGGTTGTAGTAAAACAAGAGGAGAAGTTCTCTCATCATGCCAGCATCAGAGGGCTGTGCTTCTCCAAGCCAGGTGAGAAAGGATCCCTGGTTTTAGCCAGTGAAATTACTGTGCTCCATTCAGCAGAGGGAATATTGTATGCTTACCTATTCCCAACTAATTTATCCTGCTCTCATCCCTCCTCTCAACCAAGCAATTGTCAATGGATTGAGAGTTTGGACTGTGGCAGTGGCTTGGATAACGGCATCCAAGGCACAGTGCTCTTCCCTCACAGAAAAGTGTCTTCTGGGTATTCAGGAGAACTCTGACTGAGCTCTTTCAGTTCTACACGTGGGCAATTCTGCATGTAAAATAAATCCTTTGGAGGCAGGAAAATTGGCCAAAGGCACGTTTTCCAATTAGGTTACAAAATAGCCTGTAACTGTACTGTAACCTGGGTAACTGATGTTCTATTTGTTTTATACAGAGGATTCTTTTATCTTTTAATGCATATTTGATTAATAGATTATTTACACTTGTGTTGTCAATATTGCTGCTAAAGATAAAAAGTGTAAAACACGTAACACAAAAGCACCTGTGCCCAAAGCTCCAAACAAACTAACAACAACAACAACAAACCCAAACCAGCCCAAATGTAACCAAAAAGACCCCAAAACACTGTATGTTTTCTTGGGCTTGAATAGAGTACCATTAATTACTGGTGTTTGGGATGATTTCACTCGACTGTAAGTGGTAATCATATGGCAATAAAATTCACTCTGCTGTTCAGGAGCTTTCTGATGACTTAACACAATTTGTGAATCTTCATAAGGCTTGTTCAAAAGACCCAGTCTTCAAAAGTAAGGGATTTTATTTTTCTTGGGATGAAAGAAGGGCAGAAAGGATGGTATTGGTTATTATCCTTGTCTTTCAGATGGAGGAATTGAGGCATTGGGTGGTTTGTGTATTTAAGTCACACAGCATGGCAGGAATTTAAATCTGATAATTAGATGTGTAACAACTCTTTAATGCCACAGAAAATCCTGGAGTAGCTGACAGAATCAAAAAAGCCTTGAAAGGGACAGTGGAAAGGGACAGTGAACATCAAGACCCTTCTGTATCAATCCATGGCTTGACCACAACTTGAATACCACATGTAGTTCTCTTATGTTAAAGGGTGAGGAAAGGGTTAGGGAAAGGGTTTCTTTTATGTTAGGAAAACCCACAATTTTCCCTGAATAATCAAGGATGTAAGATGGCTGCCAAAATAAGAAAAAAAAAAGACAAGAAAAAAAAAGACAAAA
>VXAC01002181.1:1062424-1074471 GCA_013399225.1 Rhipidura dahli
AAGACTGCATAGGCTAGGGCAAGTAGAGTTACTGGGAACAGAGTCAAACAAAAAGGAACTGTTTTCTTCTTCTAAGTGGTGATAGCCCTATGGAGCTTGCTGCCAGAAGTTACTGCAGATGCTGGTACAGTGGATGAGAAACTGGTCAAACACTTGACAGAAAGATTTGTGGAAGGGTACTACCTAAAGAATTCATGGAAAGCTTTCGTGACTCACCAGCTGAAAATAGTTGGTGTGGGAAAGCACCCAGGGGAAGCCTTCCTACTTGCCCTGTTCTTATTCTTCCTTGGACAGCTGCTTTTGATCAGAGCTGTGGAAAGAGACCCGGGCTGGGTGGGCTCTCGGAGCGAGCTGCTGGAGCTGTTCCGCTGGAATGCAGGCAGCGACGTGCCGTGCTGACCTGGGGAACAGAACGGCACCCGAGCTGCCTCTCAGGAGCCACCTCCGATGGATGGATGCCAGCGGCAGCCGGGACCCCGGCCGCACGGAGAGCTCATCCTGCCGCTGGCATCCATCAGCCCGGGCTGGGATTCCTGCTGTCATCGCGGGGATGTTCCCAGCGCCGAGCTGGTTTATATAAAATATTGCAATTCCACGCCGCTATTTGCTGCGTGGGCATTCCCACTGAGCGGGCACGGTCGTGCACACTCTGTTTCGGCAGAGCTTACAACTATAAAGATGTTAAATTCTCAAAAGAGGATAAGTGTTCCAGCTTCAATTCCCAGTTTGTTCCCATTTCTTTTTATTCCTTTCATAGATCTAATAATTTTTTCTGAGTGTCAGCTCTAGCACACTTACATCGGGTCTGGAAATCATTAGGTTGTGGGTTTATTTGGTTCATGGATCACTGTCAGCAATAGTAAATATTTGCAGCCAGTTGATGCTGTATTAAGAATAGATTCCAGTGCGTTCTCTTTTTCACTGTCATGGCTTTGAAGATCTAATAGCACTGAAAATTAGCAAATAACTGTTTTTAACCCTAGAGTCAGCAGTTCTGACTCAGAGTGTCCATTAAGGAAATGAATTTAAAACAACAGGATTTTAAAAAAAAATGTCACTCATTATCTTAACAACACTTAAAAAGGAATGGCACCTATTATAGAAATGAAAATATTATATTGGTGTAATTACAAATTAATGAAGACTGTTAGAAAGTAATTATGTTAATTAATAGTATTGCATATTTAATCCCGGGATGATTCTCAAGGTCTCCAGCTGGGGGCACTGGGCAAACATGGAACGTGGCAATGGCCAGCGTGAGTGAGACTTGTACCTAGATCAGAACTGTGCTGAAGGGCAGGAGGCAGGGAAACCAAAACTGCCAAGGAAAGTGGATGCGAGACACAGTCGTCATCCTGGATTTGAGAATTTCCTAAGGCGAAGTAGATTCTGTTTTCAAAACTCTTTTGCTGCTGAGAAACAATCGTATGCTTTTATTTTCATTACTATAAATCACCCAGTTTCTTTAGCAAAACTGTCCCTTTAATCAACAACTTCAAATCCTAATGGGTACAGGTAAAAAGTTATTGTAAATTTAAATTTGTTGCCACTCTGTTTCATTAAACATTTCCAGCCTTGTATAAATCATTGTATCTGCCAACCTTCAAAATTGTTATTTATTCATTTATATCAGGGAGAGAGCTATAAATTAAACAGAAGATTCTCCTTGTCAAAGCACAGTGTAAAGCCCAGTATGCTTTAAGGTCTACATGGGCATGCAAACAGAGATTTAGCATCTAGAACAAGACCTGAGGAGAAGGTATGGCATATAATTGCTCAAGGAATACTAACTATGCTATTAGTAATATGTCAGAGACCAATGATGGTTTCATGGTTTCAACTCACACCATTTAAAAAAGATATTGTACAATACTGGTTCACGAAATCAGAGCCCTAATTTTGTTGATAAGGTTTTCTAAACCAGGCCAGGCAGATGATTTTAAAGTTTGCCAATTAAGTGTTGAATTGGGTATTCAAAAGCAAAGTTTGGTATGAGAATGTATGAAAGGGGGAGTGTACTTATGGGGGCTGCACAACTGTAAATGGATGGACCAATAAGGAGAGTAAGTATCCAACATTGCCAAGCTCATAGTAGCCTAGATCTTCCTTCCAGGTGATACTTTTAGCTGGATTTTGCAATAGAGCAATGGATTTCCTGATCCCTGGAGCTCCTGGCCTTCTATCCAGCCTGTGTATTACAGGTTATGACTGCTTGCAATGGATTGAAGCCAAAAGTTTTTGTCCACATCACCGGCTGTCAAAACACAGGGACTTCTGTCTGGGTGTGTAGATACTCAGTTTTGGAAAAGCAAGAGGGAACATTTTGTTCATCTTTCCTCCAGTTTCTCCCCAGACACACCAATACACAGACACAGAGAAAAAAACCCAAAGTCCAATTATGCCATACTTCTTTAGTATCTGCCATGTAATTATAGAAAGCAGTCTAGAAATATTAAAGCTTCACAGTAGCAAAAGCATTAAACTCATCAGGGAATCAGAAAGTTGAAATAACTATCAGCTGGTTGGTTGCAAGGTTAGAAAAAGTTTAGGAGTTCTATTTTCCAGTCCTTTAATCTAAGATCTAGGCCACAAATAAGAAGTTAGCCTGGAATTCACAATCAACCTTGCAATAACAAAATTTTGTTTATATCTTGAGAAGCAGTGAACAGTACCAGTTTCACTTTATAAGACACTTATTGTTGCAAACCTGTAAAGAGTATTTGCTTTTTAATATCTGAGTGTTGATTTAAGAAAATGAGGTTGCTCTTGGACCTTGAAACGTAGAACTAATTAAATGACACATGAATAAATATATATTAATTCTTTTTTATTAAAGTATCAAAACAAACTTGAGAATAGAAAACAAACTGGTTTTTAATGCATTTCAAGGGCTCTCCTGAATAAAGTATACTCTGAGAAAACTCATGCAACATACCATTCCTGTCTAGCTGTTCAAACACTTTTCCTGGGCACAGTGAAGTGACCCTGAGTACCATCATTTCCAGAGCAGCGTGCAGGAGCATGCACACACACACACACACACACACACACACACATTCAAGAGCAATACAGAGCAGCTATGACTGCACATGTAAAGAAATAAAAATAGATTATCCTCTGACAATAGTAGTGGTACCATATTAATATTTGGCATGCTGAGTAAATAAGATGGAGCAACAAAAGCATGACGCCCGCGTCACTGGTGATGTGGTTAAAAGCAACCATACAAATTCCGTAAGGGAGACACATGAATTCTGTCACTATTGTCTCTGTGGTAACACTTTATAACCAATTATGAGACAAACAGCCTTGTCTGCTGGTATTTGAGAGGCAAAAAAGCAAAGCCAAGGTGTACGATACTGGGATGATGCCTTGGTTTTGTATTTCCACGTTACAGAAGTCAAATAATGAACACTGCTTGACAAGTTTATTGTAGCACACTTCATGAGTATCTGTTGTTGGCTGGCAAACAGCTGGCCCATTTACATGTAGAACTTGCCCTTTAAGCCAGAGAAGTTGCCACAGGGGCTCCAAACTCTGCTTACAGGACATGAACAAAACTCTCACTGAAGTCAATGGAACCTCCTTCCAATACACAGAAAGATCATGGATCCTTAAGACAGAATTGGACCTAGTATGTCATCTCTGTCATGCATTCACTTTTCAGATACATGAAGTATATACCTTTAACACGTGACATAGGACATTACAATATATCCAGACCTTAGGAAATGGCACTAAGTAGTTCTGTTGCAGAATATAACAATCATTCTAAGGACCAGGTACAATATGTGATGGATTCATGCGAGACTTGCAGGGTAAGCAGCTCATGGCTGAGGTATCTTCAAGTTTAGCCTTTAGAACAAGCACACAATTTCAACACTGCAGAACTGGTGTAAAATATTATGCACTGTAAGCTCCACTTGTATTCTGCTCTGCTTAAATTGTAACATTGAACAGTCAGACACCACTGATGGAGATACAGAATTTTGGAAGGTGCAATTCATGCACCCTATCATTCAAGACACTCAGAGCTTCATCTTCAAAAAAGATGAAGGACAAGTGTTTTTAATAGTGGTGTCTCAAATACAACTGGTGAAGTTTAGGAATATATAATATTAAACACCAAGAGATAAAAGCAAAAAGACAGCACAACACTTGTGTTCTCAGTTTTATCTCGCTCGCAGTATTTATTAACTCTACTCATTATGATATTAGTGATAAATAAGGATAATATTTTCTTTTACAAAAAATTGTAAGGGTATATTTTATAGAAATAAACAATCTGAGGATTTCACAGAAACATCAGAATTTAAACACTCATAGCTCCAACTGTTTTGTCCAGCAGCTCTTCTACCAGTTCAAAAACATCCAAGGTTAGTATTTAATAAAAAATAAAAACAATTGTTCACTGCATCAAAACTCTTGCCTCTTTTAGATTCTAAGTAACACTTTTGATTGACTGTAGTTGCCACTCAAATATCAAACAAAAGTAGCTACAATCATAATTTTTCCTTCTGAATCACCTGGCAAAAGAAGTAATTCTGACCAGGGTAGAAAAAGCTTTGTCAAGCTCTTATGCCTGTAAGAGCTATCTGCATGAGCAGACTCACTGAAATCCATGGAACCTCTTCTGTGGCTGAGGGGTAAGAGCATGAATTAAGGCTTGTAGGATTAGATCCTAGATGAATTAAAAAAATATTTATTTTCTTCAAGGTGCAGGAGTCTGGGATTCACTCCTGCAGTTCTTTACTTGAGCAAAACCTCTATCAATACCCCCCCACATGGTTGGGTTCCTCTTTCCAGTGGATACAATTCACCAAGTCACTAAGTGATGGTACAAGCTGCTCTTCAGCAATTCAAGGAAAAACTGTAGTCCCCAAGGGGTAGTATCTGGGGTGATAGCTCATAAAATACAAGCTAGGCTACATAGATGTTTTGCAAGAAATGTTTGTCACACTTACTAGACTCTTCAAATTCAGTCACTGAGATGAGTCACAGAAAAAACCCATGAGTGTTGTGAGAAAAATGGCAAAGCTTAGTTGGAACTACAGGGGCTTTTGTGTGTGTGTGTGTGTGTGTGTTAGGTTAGAATGCAACATTACACATCAGTACATTCTGCCAGAAACCATCCTCCTGGAAATTCAAAAATACTCAGTCTTCTTTCCCTACCAGCCACAAGGAAAAGTAGTGTCCATCCAGCACAGCTGTCTGTACCACGTGCATCACTGGAAGTCATAGTGTTCTAGCACAAACCTCGTGAGTGCAGATACCGTATGCTAGCAGAGAGCTAAAACTTCAGAAGCTGTTGTCTGTAGCTCCTAGGAACAGCAAGTATGACAGGTGCAAACTCTATATTTGAGGCAGAAGGCTCTTTGATTTGATTGAGGCCAGACCTTCCAAGGGCAAGGATCGCTGTCAAGCCAAAATGATTCTTTCCACTTACAAAAGCAATCTGCCCTTCCTAAAGGCTCTTGACTAATAGGATCCTACACATTTTGTCAGGCTCCCCCATGGATTCTGGTAGCTGTTAAAAACATTATAAATATTTCCATGTTTGCCGTATCACTTAACCTTGTAATGTGCCTTCTTTGATCTGTTGAATAAAAAGATTTCTTTCATCTTCAGGTGTCCTTCCATTCTGTGCACGGACTATACAGGTGGGCCTGTGCAGATTTAGCATGTATATCAAATGCTGCTTCTCGTTCTTCAGCTCCTCAATCTGGGCTTTCAACTCTGCATTGATCGTCTCCAGCTTCTCTGATTCCTAGCACAAAGGACAGACACAACTTTTACTCTGAGAATTTCAAGTAGTTGGTCGTGGTTTTTTCTCTAATACTCAAGGTCTTTTATTGGTGGGAAAGCATATGGCTGGCAGAGAAAGGAATCACATGTACTTAGTGTGCTGCAATGATAAATTATACATTTCCCTGTCAGTAATAAACTGAAAACCAGACTGAGAGTTACCTCCTTTGGCCTCCAGAGAACTTAATGGAAGTTGAAAAACCAAATTCAGACTTGTGTTCACTTACAGTGATAGATACCCAAAGCATTATTGCTATCTTCTGCAAAATTATTCTGAGCTTTTTTGGTCAAAAATTGACCCAAAATTATCTATGCTGCTTCTTAACTCCCTGGAACATCAGATCACGTATCTGTAAACACATGTTAAGCTAACAAAGTACAAACAGCTTTTTTCCCCTGCCCCTAGATATAGGACTGTACATTAGACACATAGATATATACCTAGACACAGGCCTGGTGCTGCTGAAATACAGCTGTTTATCACAGCACAGGAGGTGAAGGTGTGGCTGGGGTTCTAGGACAGAGAATTCAAGCTACCATACCACCCTGTTCATAAAGAAGTCAGAAATTACTTGTAGGTGTTTGCAGGCTCTTCACAGTGAATATTGTATGAAATATGATTTTACTTCTTTCTTGTGTTCTGTGGACACATTCAAATTAACATTATCCCCAGACAAGTAATCTCTTTCCACTCATACCATGCTTCCACTTTACGCCAGTTTCAACCAGATTTGGATTTAATATATGGAATGTTAATTTTTTATAACTAATGTTTTGAAGGGTTTACAGAGTTTTGGGTGACATCTTTCTGTATTTCCTACTATGACAGTACCCCATGCTATCTGCTTGGATCCTGGCAGGATGACAGATTAGGAATTCTAGCCAGCCACTTACTTTTTGCAAACATTCTGTTTTTTCCTTCTTTTTGTTTCGGCACTTTGCCGCAGCAATTTTATTCCTTTCTCTTCTTCTCTTTTTTCTTTCGTCCTCTTCAGGAGAAAACTGTCCCACAAAAACAGATACAAACAATCCATAAGATGTTGTAAATAAGAGACCTGTATTTCAATAACTTCTGGGTTTTTAAAATCAACCTGGATAGAGGTGTCAGTGCTCACATCATGAGTTACACAAAAACGTGATTCTGACCTTGTTTGCCTTACAGCAGAAGGGAAATAACTTCATTAGAATTGCCAATAAAACCCTGACTGGAGTTGGGATGCATGTAATCTATGTGAGGGCTCATTTTAAATCAGTGGTACTCAAAAAACTTGCAGAATGTCTCCCCAGGCTGACTCCCCCAGCTCCATCTCTCCTCCAGTTCCCAGGGAGGAAAGGGAGGAGGGGCACAGGGAGCAGAGTGGAGGATGTGTCCTGAGTGAGGCAGCGAGAGTGAGTGAATTAAAGGCAGCACCAAAAAGGGACTATTAACACACTTCCTTCTGTTTCCTGGGGAGGCTCAGAACAAGGTGTAACTCTTTCCTTAACCAAAGCTATTTCTCCACTTTCAAAGAGTAATGTTTTTCATGGATGGTGTCACCTTTAAGCAAAAATACAGCATGGACATAGCAGGTCCATGTCTTAATTTAACCCCCATGGGTGCTGCTGTCATCAGGGAAACAGAACTTCAGCAGTGACTTATTCCAAGTTCAACCACCACTAGGCAGGGAAACCAGATTAGCACTTGCTCTAATCACTGTTAAACTGTAGTCCCCAGTTGAAAATAAAATATCCAACTATGAGAAATACCCGAGGATGTCCCTGAATAACTCAAGACAGAGCCAAGCAGTTGGCTTAAAGGAAACAAGTATGGTACAGAGGGCTGTCTATAGTTGATACAATTACTGGTCTTTTGGCAAAACTTCATTAGAGAATGAATCATTCACACCAAAATTCTATTTAAAGAGCCCTACCTCTGTTTTCATCACTGATGTTTCAACTGGCCTTTCAGAAACAGTCACCGTGTCCAGTGTGGAAGACATCCTGTGGAACTGACGCTTGTTCTGAATGGCAAACCTCAGTTCCTCCTTCACCAGGGGGGTTAAATTTGTGAAATCATCAAACCCCAGTGACCCTGCAGGGGACAAAGTGGGAACAATTGCGGAGGCGCTGACTTCTAATGCAGATACCTGGCCTGAGTGTTGGACCATCATTTTGCTGAAAGAGAAAAAGAGATAATAATAGTCTTTCAACAACTTTAGAAAGGCAAATAATATCTCTTAGAGGTATATTTCATACTGTGAATAATACTATAGTTCTTATATTGCTTCAGTCCCCATTCTAGTCTACCCCAATCTCTCAAGAGAGACAAGCAGTTAAGAATTTGGACACTCAAAAACACCCCAACTTTATGTTAATTCAAAGTTAGCGTTTAAAAGTAAGAATAGTATCAGCACATGGCATGATTTCTAGGTCTTTCTGAAACTTAGTATTTGAAAAAAATTGTGCACAAGTGTGTACACTGCTGAGTTTTAAACTGGTAGTGTGTGGCAAATGAGAATTGAGTGAACAGGAAAAGAAAGAAAATAAGAAAAAAAATCAGAAAGCAAATAAGTAGTATTATTATTTAAAGCGTAGAAGGAGAGTGAGAGTATCTTCACCTTCAGAGCTATATCACCACAAATTACAGCTTCAAATGGACAGAGCATACCTTCATCTCAGCTACACTTAGCTCAATGTGTTCTACCAGAAGCTGAAACTCGCTAACCACAAGAGGATCTGTCACAGAATTATCACACTCAGTTTTACACACAGTTGTAGATCTGCCTATAAACTCCTGAAAAATAGTTCACGATAAGAGCTGGCACAAAGGCAAAAGCCTCTACATGCTCTGGGGCTCCACAGCACAGGCTGAGTTGGAGGGATTGACTCATGAAAAATGTGAAGCCGTTAGTTTCATTCCTTTGCTCTTGTAAAATTCAAAACTGTCCTTATGTGCCCTCGACGAGAGGCTTGAAATTCTTAAATATTTATGGCTGGATCTTCTGCTCACATAAAACAGTGTGATTGAAGAGACTTTAGGGGAATTATGCAAATGTAAACCCATGGAGAAACCTCATTTCTAGTAGATTTCTGAAGAAAACTAACCTATCCAACAGTGCTCTCTACTTCTCTCTTTTTAGTTGTGATTTTTTTTAGCCAGTTTTGAAGGGAGAGAGGTCCTATGTGCTTTGTGAAAACTGGTGGCTCCACTGAGGGAGAAAGAGGCAAAACTCAGCAGTCAGTCATCCAAACATGGTGGGCTAGCTGATGCACACATCCCTGCAAGTCACAGCCCATCTCTTACCCAGCAGAGGTGAGATAAGAGGGAAGAAAACTTTATGGGAGAAAACTGAGTGCCTTTTGTGTGTGGTCCAAGGGACAAGAGGTGCAAATCCACAGGAAAACAGATTGTAATACTTCCCTTGTTCATAAAGCAACTCGGGTTTAATTTGATTTTACTGTGTTGGCTTTCCAGCTTTCTTTAGTGCGTAGATTTTGTTGTTGTAGTTGTTCTTTTGGGTTTTTTTAATAGCTGTATGGATAATTACAGTATGTGCTATCTACTCTGGATTAGAACCACAATAATTACAGAGAAGTCAGTTGTAATTAACTTAGTGCAAGTAAGCAAACAGTTGCCTCAGGGCAGCAGTGTGGGTAAGCTAAACTTCCACATGGTAAACCCAGAACCGCACAGTTCCCTGAACGTTACTTCTGGAACCCAGCAAGAAATGTCTGGGGTCATGTGCCATGACAAGAAGATAGAATTTGCTCAGAGATATCTAAAAATACACTGTAAATCCACACTGGTGCAAATGAGAATAGAACCTGGTTCATCGCTAAGTGAGGTAAACATAAAAGTCAGAGGAGAGTGAATTGCCTGTTCCTGGAAAATACCACATCCAACTGCAGAGTCTTCCTCACTTATCCTCACCCAGTCACCACAGAGGAGCTGAACATTTCCCAGAGTCTCAGGGTGAAATCCTGACCCCAGTGAAATCAAAAGGACTTTTTCTGTCAACCTCAGTGGGGCCAGGATTTCATCCATAATTATTCAAGATGGGGAAATTATTTAGAACAATTTGTTATTCAGAAAGACCTTGGGAAATTTATGTAATTCTTTTCAGAAAGCCCCTGCTCATGAGTCACATTTAAAGTACTGATACAGTTTAATCCTATAATCTCAGAAAGCTAGCAGTTACTCTTTTCCAGCAAGTCAGAAACGGCCCTATTAATTTCCAGCTGAAGTCCTCCCAGTATTATTTACCATTTACCAACGTTCAACCACTCAACTAATTTAAACAGGCTAATTCCAGATGACACTGAACCCCTCACTACCAGCAGAAATTTCAGTTATTTTCACTGACTCAGTCTCCTTGAATGCTGGTGACGGCTTCATTCAACAAAGTTAATTCTGTATAATTCAATCCAACCAGAAGACTTAAAGTAACAGTAAAACTGTTTTCCAGCCTCCAAAATAATTAGTTGGGCTAATAATTTTCAGTTCTGGTGGTTTATTCAATTACTTTTCAGTTTAGGTGAACTTTTAATTAAGGTCAGCAGCAGCACCAGAGGAAACCAAGAATGTCTCTGAGAAATTGTGTTAATTGTGGATTTCTAGTAGTTAGTGCTAAGTGTACCACAAGCACCAGCAAAACCCTACTATAATGGCTTCAGGTCCCCTCACTGCCTGTCACTGGTGTGAAAAAGAGAAGTGGTTGGGTGCCCAGAGCAGGAGAAAATGTCCTTGACTGTAGAAGCTTGCTGCTCTCCTCCCCGGGCAGCTCACTGCCCTCCCAACCATCCTGAAAGGCACCTCTCACTGGGGAGGGGAGGCCTCTGTGGGGATTTTTGCTGTGAGCTGAGTCCCATTTTGCAGAGCTGTTTGCCTCTGGTTTGCTTTTCTGGGGCTCTTTCCTGGGGCAGGGCTTCTGAATGGTGCCTGGTAGGGCAGCTTCCAGTCTGCCCCTGGGATTGTTAGGAGCCACTGCCATACAAATGACAGAAATAATCAGCCTTATATCAAAGCTCCTCAGCAAGCTGAATATGCTCCCTTTTCATAACAGCAAGGTAGATGTTTTCCAGTTCCTGAGGAACAAACCTACTCTTAGAAATGTTTTATAAATAGGAAAATCAGATTTTACAATTTTAAAAAATGCAACAAGTTGCTCTTCCTTGTCCCAATTTTAGTACAAATTGTCCCTCTGTCTATTAGATACCCAGAGCACTATGTCATTTTCTCTGGGGTTGTAAAGGCTGGGGACACAGCAGGGATAAGTGTATGAAGCCTTAAAGCACGGTTCCATCATGGCCTTGCTGATACAATCTCTGTTTACTTCGATAGAGCACGCACGTGGACCTGTTCTGGAGTTACTGCCACTGGAGGTGCTGAACACCTCTCAGCCCTGCACTGTTACCGGCACAGCTTGCTCCCCGGCGGAGTTAATGCTTCGTTACTTTAACCTTACTTCTGGAATTTACAAAAAATAACAGTTTTACTATTCATAGTACCCTCCCAGTTCAGGTAGGTTCAAAAAACTCGTTCTCCCCCTGCTTTTTGTTTGTTGTTTTGCAGACGATCCTTTTCATCTCCAGGGAACTTTTACATCTCATCTGCCAAGATTTTAAAATCGGAACATACTTCCTAGCTGTGCACTTCCATTATTTAAGGATATTCTTGTTTAATATTAACATTGAAAGTGACTACTTTCAGTTTTTTCTTGCTTAACAGCAGACGGCTGACTGTGCTTCTTGGTTTTATTTCTTCATACGAATTCCTTTTCCTCTGGTGCTGATGCAATAAACCCTGATAACCACTGAGGTTAATCTTAAACAGCATTAAGAGCAATTACAGTTCACAACCTCTGTGCACGCTAGTTGACCTTAAGCTTTCTGACATCCCACATCGCTCCCGAACCATTTTCTGCTGCCTCCCAGCTTCTCGAATGCTGTTACTAGGAGCAGAACCGATTTCCAACAGGAAACTCGTTCTCTGAAACAAATTGGCTGTTGTGTCACGCCTGATTTGCTTAGGCAACAGTTTAGCAACTGATCTACTTTAGGTCAAGACACCGGGACAGAAAGGAAAGTGAATATTCCGGGCTGTCACGAGAAGTTGCCCCTCGGTTTATGGGAATATCAGAGAGAACTCTCTGCGCGGCAGAGCGGGTTTGCCATCCCCGGGGCTGTCCAGCTCCAGCTGCCCCGTTCCCGTCCCCGCGGTGCCGCCGCCGGCTGCGCAGAGAGCCGGGCGCGGCCGCGCCGCT
>VXAC01002181.1:1075269-1107820 GCA_013399225.1 Rhipidura dahli
AGTTCATTTCACATAAAGAAGAAGGCTTCGGGTTTTACTCTGAGGAGGAAAGGCCCGTTTAATGAAATTATAGAAAGCTAAAAATAATACGGTTTGGGGTTTTTGTTTGTTTTGTTGGGGTGTTTTTTAAACTTTTCTTAAAACACAGCAGCATGCTATTTCCTCATGATCTCATGAAAAAAAACAGGGAGTTCCTACAGCAGAGAGGGAAATACGGTTGTGGCTGTGGTGAAGAGGTTTTTGTTTAGCTCTTTTTTCCCCCCTGGTTTGTTAACATACAGAAATTACCTTCTAACAGCCTTCAAAGTGCTAGAAGATGTTAAAGAAAAAAAAAAAAAAACAAGCCACCAAAAAAAAGTTTGCTCAGGGGAGACACAGAAAGCTTACAGAGACAGATGCATGGGATTATCCAGTACAATAATATTTCATATATAACACATACAAACTTGTTATTAAGAGAGTCTTCAAGTCTCTGTACTTGGCATGGAAAGACCAGGACATTTCATGCTTGAGGATATTGTAACTAAACCAATATAAAATGTATACCTTCATATATGAAATGTATACTCCAATCAATTGCTCCAAATGGTTCATTAATTTTATAATGTTCAACAGGTCAATTTTGATAATAGGTAATATGGCTCGAGTGGTGTTTTCTGGGATATTTTAATTACTTGGAGCATTTTGTCAAGGATACAGATTTCTAATAGTTTGAAAGTCCCTCTGCATCTCCCTTCTGTGTGAATGTGGTTGCCTGGATATATGTTTCTGTGTCTGTACAAACATATGTATTTATACATATATATACATATATTTACATATTAGCCACACAGACAAGAGTAGTAAACTTAACTTTTTTAATGTCCCAGTGCCAGCAACTTTGCAAAATTAGCACTCCTGTTTCACATTTAGTTGCCTGCTCTTGAAAGAAAAATACTGATCTGGTGGGGAAGGGAAGAGAAGGAGTCTGGAGCAGTGACGTTGGCTTCCCTCCTGTGGAAGGTGCAGTCGCACCCTGCTCTCTGCAAACAATGAAGTGCACTTTGTGAGGGCAGGAGAGAACTCCTCTGACCTACCTGGCAGCTCTCCATTTACAGCTCCTGTGAGCTGCAAGCTTTTATTTTTCACTCACCTGTAGATAAATCATTCTTAGCTCTATCAAAACATACTTATTGCTGCATTTTTATTTATCTAAGTAAATCAATGTCAGGCAAGAACTTTGCTCTTCAGAAGGGTCTAGAGCAAGGTCTTTATTTCACCTATTTTAGCCTAAGAGTTCTTTTTACTTCAGAGGCATAATTTTATAATTCATGCTGTGCTCAAGGACAGCTGGCATCATTTTTCTCAAACCTAGAAGAGAAAAAAAAATTTCCTCTCAAGCAGAAGCCAAATGTGGAAAATTTCTTCCCAGTAGATAGTTGGTTGGAAAATTTTAAGCATGAAGTTACTGTGGGAATGTGTTAGCAACATCGGTTTTAGTGGCCAAGAACAGGTGCCTGCTGTAATTATGACAGAAATGTAGCAATTATCTGTCCTTACGTAGGTAGCTGTATCAGAAGTGGGAAGTATTTAGAGTATTTTCAGCTAAGCAGAGCAGTGTTGGAGAATAATGGAAAAAGCAGCTCTCTCCTGCCATGTAGGTAGAAGTACCTTGGAAATCCAGCTGTGGTTATCCAGTTGTTGATGGTCACTGACATCTACTTCTTTGCTACACCAAGCTGCTTCACCACTGCTGGTCCCATTACTGCCTGTGAGCTGCAGCCAGCACTAAAAACTGACAGCAAATCAGTTGTGTTCATTCTTGAACTTCTCCTGAAGTGAGCCAGCTCCTCCCTGCAAAGCAAACAGAGAAACTGCTCCTGTGCACATTTGTGATTAGGCCACTGAAACATGTCCTGGCTTGAAATTCTTCAGTGAAAAAGAAAATGAAACCACAGAGAAAAATAAACCCAGCTCCACTGTGTTGTATAGGTTTTATCCTGATCCCTTTTGAAACCAAAGCAAAATTAATCTCAATAAAGATATAGGATCACACTCAAGTTAAAAAATATAAATAAAAATTAATAATTAAGACTAGCAGGAAGTTAAAGTAAAACCCAGTACAACCACCAGATGCTCTGATGTTCTTGCCAGTTTAATTTTCCATCTCATAAAATATCTCTCATTTGCCTCCTTCTGAACATTTACTGGTCTTTTTCCAATCCATTTCTCTCTTTTGTCACAAACTGCAGGGAACAGTGCCCCTGAAACAGCATTTTTTTAACAGAGGTAACATCCATGTTCTTAATTTCTGTTTTCCCTTAAGCCAGGTACAGCAGCTCATCACCCAGACTGACATGTACTGGGTTCTTTCCCCTCTGCAGAGAAATCACCCCACGGTGTGGTCCTTGCAGCCCTCCAGGAGTCTCCAGTACAGAGAAAGAATTCTTTCCTTTACCACTTTCTGAGAAAGTC
Organism: Rhipidura dahli; assembly: GCA_013399225.1. Lineage (NCBI taxonomy): Eukaryota > Metazoa > Chordata > Aves > Passeriformes > Rhipiduridae > Rhipidura > Rhipidura dahli. The sequence goes on from VXAC01002181.1 coordinate 1,077,724, forward strand.
CTGCCTCCACATCCCTTGACACTACTTTATGCACTGTGGATATTTGATTAAAACTAAAATATGGCTGTCTCATTATTAAAAAGAGCTGTAGACACCATCACACAGGGGAACAGACTCCCGATCTCACAGCAAAAGCTTTCTCCTGTCCTAACATTTAGGTCACTGCAGGACATCAGTCAGAGCAACACAATTAAAATCTCCATGTCCCACCCAGATCCTATGTTGGTTTATGGTCAAGCAGTTCCATTAAACCTGCTCAGTCTGATGAAAATATAATCAGATGTAAATAAATCAAATGTGTAGTGATAACATGAGTAAAACCTGCCTCTCTGTGTGTTTTGTGGTTTGAATTGTTTTAAGTTTTGAAATTACTGTAACCCTGACAAGACATATTTTTCCCTGCACAGCACATATAAGAGAAAGAGGTTTCCATAATTCAGAGTTATTACACGGTAAAATCAGCACAGAATCAGGTTTTCTGACTCTGCCCAAAATATTATTCCCTACTTCTGCAATAGGAACTAACCTTCATCACAATTTTTGCTATGTGGTACATTCAGGTCTCAATCTATGTGGCAAGACTCCCCTATTCACCAAAAACATGCACTAATTTTGAGATCATTTTCCCATCTGAATGGACTAACACCAGGGTTGAAAGTTGGGACTAGTTTTTCCAGCATGTAGGTTGCTACTGCTTGAACTGTGGGAGCAATCAGTGGTAGAAGTAGCATCAGCCATCTCCACCTAGCCCAGAGTTTTTCAGCTCGTGTCTGAGGGACTCTTTGGGCACCTGTGGGCTACTTCCAAGGGTTTCTTCAAAAAGTGAATAAAAAATTTCCTGACCTACAGTAGCAAGGACAAAATTCACTCTGGAAGGGTTGGATCTCTATGGACCTAAAAGGTGCAAAAATGGGAGTTAAAAACCACAGGGTTAGAGGACTGACTCTCACTGAGACTGTATTGCAAACCCTACTACTCTCTTACATTTAATACCTCTCAAGCAGATGGGTATACGTTTTGTGGAGGGAAATAAGTGCTCTGTTTTAACTACTCTTATTCTTTAACACTGAAGATAAAATTAATTTGTTCCTGGTTTTTCTCTTGTACCTTTTTTTCCTTACTGCCTTTTCCTATCTCAATCCCTCCAAATCCATTTACTCTCCATTTATCCTCTCCTTTTAAAATCCCATTCCCTACTCTCTTATGCTTTGTTTCTGTAAGTCACCTTTCCCATTTCTTTAAAACAGCAGCTTCTCCTTTTCTTTTGCCACTTCCCTGTTTCTACTCTTCTCACTTCTCTCTTTTCCCTCCCTGTATCCTTGGATTTCATCACCCTTTTTTTTCTGTTCCTTTTTTCCCAGCAATTTTTCTCCCATTGGTCCTTCTGGTTCTGCCTGGAAGCTTCCTACATTTAAATGAGTCATTTTCAATTTCTCTTTTGCTTTCTGTCATTTTCCTTTTTGTTTCTCCTTTAATGAGGTAGAGGCACTGATAAAAAAATTACCACTGGGTGCAAGACGTACATTTAAGGACCAGATTCTGGTGCACATTACCACGAATTTTAGTTCAACTTTACTAAATTGAAGTTCCAGAAGGTGTCAGTCATTATTATAGACAGTGTTTCAGAAGTGTGGGGTGGAGGGGCAAATCCCTTCTCTCTAGCTGAGAGACAGCCCTGACATTGGCCCAGCCAAGTATATCTTCAGTTCCCTTTTGCTGAAGATTTTCAAGGCTTTTTTTTCAGATGGACTTTGTGCACCATCCTGGCCAAGCACAATAACCTGCAATTAAAATGTCTTATCTCCTTGGATACATCCTGGTAATAAGCAACAGGAAAAAGAGATCCCACATATGGAAGAATCACATCTTAAACCAGACTGAAAAAAGCAAACTCACTGGTTTCACTGAACAGGCAAAATGACAGGTCAGGTATATGAACTGTCCACAGGCAAGTGTAAATTACATCTCCTTAAAGTCCCTTTATAGTTCCATCCATTTAATGGCAAGAACAGCTACATATTCACAGATCCTGCCCTTCACCTCCCTTTCCCCACCCTTTCCACCTTGTAAAAGCATCCCAGATTTTGACTGAGATCAGTTACAGGCTCATTCTGAGCTTCATCGATGTCTTTACATGTAAAAAAATGATCACTGATGGAAGTACGAAGACCTGATCCAACTGTTACTTACGTCAATGGAAAGATTCCCATTGACTTCAATGAAAGATAAATTTAGCCCCCAGGGACTATGAAAAATCAGCATTTAGTCACACTGGTTCTCAGCATACAAAACTCTCCTCTTGAAGTAACTTGGAAGAAAGGCTAGGAATTACTTGTTGAAGGTGTATGCTCCCCTTGGGTGGACTAATGTAATTATGGTTTGTGTCCTTGTTGTCTTCCAGGTGAGCACCAAGGATGAGAGGAAGCAAGAGAAAGGATATATGTTTTTTTACCATGCTAAGTTACAAATATTTTGGACACATTATGGAATTCATCCTGCTACTACACACAAATACAAACACACATACACATACTCCCTATAAAAAACAGCTGCTCCTATTGATTGTCCTTGGAACTGTGCATATAAATATATATAAAGAATACTCTGGTATTTAATATAATTTATGATACTTTAGACAGCTCTTCTAATCTGTCAGGCAAATATGTAAATTACAATTTGTCAAAATAATTACAAACACATATTTCTAACTGTTAAACATTGATTCCTAAATAAATGCCATTTCAAATAAAAACACTGTTATGGCACAGATTTCAACCTACAGAGGATTAAAAACAAGGCTTCCACTGCAGCTTTCACTGTGCTTATCATTTGTCCTCTCACCTACTTCACATGTGCCTTGCCATGAAAGGAACACATGAATGATCATAATGTTCATTCAGCCTCTTATCTTCCTTGGTTTATTTTTTTGGCTTTGACTGTACTGTAACTTGCCCAGATAATAAGAACAAAGTGTAAATAAAATGAAACCAACAGAGCTGCACACAGTTTTAAAATGAGACAGCCTTGATTGCAATCACAAAAGCACCCCCTGAACCCAAATCCTGGCTGCTCTGTGGGCACGTGAGGCTGCTGCTGAGGCCACCTCAGCAACGGGGGAAAAGGCAGGGTGTCACTACACCCACCTGGGCTTCCCAAGTGACATCAGTCCCGTGGGGAATGCTATCCATGGTGGGGTAGGGGCCATCTTCTCTGCAGTGACTCTTTGAAGCAGAATGGCTACAGAGAGAGAAAGGCACACTGCAGGATGCCCCTCATCCATGGCATGTCCTCACTACAGGGCTGAAAAGTCAGGCACCATCTGGTTTACTGTCTAACTGGCTCAAAACTCCAGGATAGCACGGTGTGAGTGACAGACACCAAGAGTAAGACTCCCCAAACAGCACAGATGATCAGTGTGTGGTTAGATCATTTCTCCTCAGAAAGAGGAGGCATGAGTTTCACCCCACTCAGCCAGATGTGAGAACCTAACTCAGGTCTTTCTCTCCAGACAAGTGTTCTTGCTGATGGGGTTTTATTAAAAGACCAGCTCAAGCCCTAGCCCACATTTAGGTGGGAATTTTGGGGCCACGAATGTCCTGATCACAGCAGTGCTCGACTCCACCTTGCAGGTTAGATGGTTAAGTGGAAGAGATGGGAATTTATTTTCACTATGCACAGCCTCCTTCCATGGACCTGGGCTTTAGTCCTACACTGGAAATAATATCCAGATGAGATATTCTCCTTATTCACCATCTTTGTGAGTTCAGAAAACCTGATCATCTTCCTTTTGTTCTGTTTCCCAGTCTGCTGAAATAGATAATATTTTATGGGTTGGGGTAAAGTAGCTGAGATTCCCCAATGGAAATAATGGATAAGGCTGTATTTTACTGTCATGTCTAATTTTAATTAGCACTCTAACGGGCCTTTTTTTGCTGGAGGCTCTCTTGATGCATTATTATCTATTCTTACTACTGAATGTGTGTGTGGCAGTAGTATTTAGCAGCCCCAGTAAAGACTCTGGGTGTGATTTTATTATATACACAAGAGTTTTATTATATATACAAGAGTTTCATACTGAGCTCTGAAAATGATGACAATATTTCAACTGCCAAATAGAAGCCCAGATTCAGCACAGCAATTAAATACATGGCTAAATATTCTTTGTCCAGAAGTCTTGCCTAACTTAAAACTTGCTCTTAATGAAGATCTCACGTAACCTCTATAAGTATTATTTCTTGTTTCTGTGGAATTGTATTTTTTCTAATACATTTGGGATGAGAGCACCTGGCAATGTATAATATTGTGGTCTCTTGTCAGAGGGACAAGACATTTTCTTAAATATATGGGCTGATCCATTAATTAATTGCAGATTTTTGAAGAAGAATAATTACTGTTATTTTTCTAGAAAACCACAAATGCTTGTAATTTTGGTAGATCTTGAATTATTTTCCACAAAGGGAAAGCATAGTGTGATACTGTTTAAATTTATTGGGTTTTTTTCCCTCATAAATCAAAGCTGATCAAACAAAAACATGCTCTACTATCCCATCTTGAAGAGATGTTCTGGAGGGGAAGGTAGTTTCCTTGTTAGCGAAGAAGTATTTCTTTCCCTTGCATAAGCCCATATGTCCCACACTGTATCAGAAAAAAAAAGTCAGATAAATCATCAGTTTCATGGCTGGAGCAAAAAGTACAGATACAATGGAGTACCCAAAACAAGCCATGAATTCCTCACAGATATCAATTGGCACAACTAATTTAATTTTATCACCCAAAGATTTGACTTGGGATGGTCTAGCTCGATTTTTTTTTTTGATGATTCATTTTGTGATTAAAATATCTGTATGAAGCAGAGAGAACACGTAACCTAGCAGGCAACACTTAAATTCACCAGGTCTTTTTTTACAGGTGATTTTTGCTTTGTGCAAAAGTGGATGTTTAGGTTCCAAAATCTTCACCAAAATTTCCTTACTGGTCTCTGCAATCTCTTGAACTCTGGCTGTAAATCAGCCACATGTTATGTGAGTGCAGGGAAAAAAGGCTCTCACTGCAAGTGCGAGGTGCACACTGTTTTCTCTGCAGAGCAGGAGCATTAACCCCCAAGTTGCTGAGGGTTGGTTTGCAATTATTAAAGGTCACTAGAAATATAATACAATATGATATGATATGATATGATATAACATAAAATAATATAATATGACATAACATAATGTAACATAACATAACATAAAATCATATAACATAAGTTATGTTATGTGTAATGTAATGTAATATATAAATTCATTTTTCCACAAATACTGAAAATATTCACACAGATGTCTAAGCATTTGTAGGTTTCATCACCAACTTGAATATATGTTCAAACAGCTGCCCTTTTCCTATTTTAAAATGCCTGTTGTACATACTTTTATAAATATATAAGGTGCTGTAAAAGCAGCGTGGCTGGCCACAGTCCTGCCCCTCAGGATGTCCCAGAACACTGATGCACCTTCTCCCCCATTGTGGGTGTTCCCACCACAGGGCACCAGTAGGACAGACCTCTAAAGGATCTTCTCTCTAAACCCATTCCTGTGAACTGTGTAACAGAGGGACTTCATCATCTTCTGGTTTCCTGGCAAAATCTATTCATTGACTCTTCCCTATTTGTGAAGGTGCCTGCCCCAGAGGGACTCTTGCAAAACCCAGGGGGTTATGATCACCCTTCCTCTACGATCTACCCCAGCCAAGAGCTGTCTGTGTCTCTCCCAGCACCTGCTGCAGATCTCCCAGAGCTCACCAGGAGTTTTGCTGGGTGAAATTCAGCAGATACAGGAGATGAGAAGAAATGAGCTAATGGTCACCAGCTATTACCATCATGGTGACTGTTGGTTGCCTATCAGCATAGTCATCACCTGTTCTTCAAATCCCCTCTTTGGTCAGTATGAGTCTTTGCCCTCAACTCTCAATTTCAGTTCATTTTGTCCCCAGTTCTCTTTTCACTTCCTTCTGTAAATTCTTGGATTCCAGCTGCAGTTCACCTTCACTAATGACTAGAGTTAAGCTTTGAGTACAAGTCCTCAAAGACCTTTGACCTACATCCATATACACTGATGTGATAAGACATCTAAATATCCTGTCAGGTAGAAGAGATAAGCATTTTCTCTTGGCTATCTTTCCTTTAATATGGCCTGGATTATTTTAGGCTTTACATGTATACCTTTTCTCACTGTGATCTCTGAGGCCACATTTCCATCAATGTAAGCATTAAATCAGTGGCAGGGTTAGAGCAAGCCCTAATTATATTACAGTTTAATAGGGAAACAGATCATGTCAAGTGAGAGGTCAGCAGCATATTTTTGGAGCAAGTCTCAAAGTTCACCCAGTACACATCCCTTCCTTATACTGGAATATTTATAGTTTGTTTGTTTTACACTGCAAATATGCCTTCTGTGAGCTACTCCTGAGAGACTCCTCCTCCTCCTATTCAAACTCTCCCATAATGGATTAGAATGGAAGCTTTAGAATGGACAAGCTGTGGTAACCCAAGGCAAGCAAATCCCAAGATCCTTTATACAAAACCCTTTCCCAGGGGTTCAAACACCCTGGCACCCAGATCCCATATGTTCTGCAATGAGCAACCTTTGTGTTCCTATGCACTCAAAACTTCATTTCTGCATGGGTGCTCAAATACATCTGCTACCCAGTTAGGGGTCTTCCTCAGGACAATATCCAGTGGGTTCCTGACACTAAATCTTTCCCTAGGTCCTCTGAAGTATATGTTTTCTGATGGTGCCTATCCTGTGCAGTGGGATGCTTAAAGGAAGCACCACCAGCTCATCCTTCCACCAGCATTTGCAAGAGAGGAATGATGTCTAAAGTAAAAAGAAAATGTCAAAGCACAGGCAGAGACCTCAGGTTTGTGACTCTCAAGAGGACAGAGGTGCCTCCCTACAACACGAGGGGCAAGTGGTCTCCCATCTCCTGCTGGGGAGGCTGAGCTGCTCCCTGCACACATTGGTGTTTGATTTGGGAGCCACTTCAAGAGCCTGAACTCTCCCAGCTGAGAATCAACTCATGTAAGACAGGGGATGTAGAATCAGGTATTGCTGTGACTGGATTTTGGGTGGCTGAGGTTTTAGGGGAACTCCACTGGCTCCTGGAGTAACGTAAGTAAGTTTACATTATAGAGTTCAGAGCAGCAAACCACCTATTTTGGACTTGCAATGTGACAGAACTCTCATGTGAACATTTTAATGAGTGATTCAGCAAAGTTCAGTATCACTTGTAAAGGAAATACATGTTTCCATACCAAAGTAAAATACTGTTTAGAGTTTTTCTGAAAACATCAAACTCGTGTTGACAGAAAGGTAAAATGTACACTGTAAAAAAAAAAGTTCAGCTTTTCTTTGAAACCTGCCACCTTATTCTAAAACAACAACATTCATCCCAGCTGATACCCAAAGTATCAAAGAAAGAAATTTCTCTTTCCTGCTTGAAAAGACAGCCACTCAGGCAGGTAATCACAGTGTTGGAGGGTTTCATTCTGTTGACTATAAATTTCTTTTATAAGTTAATTTGCCTATCAAATGACAGTAAGTCTCTTAACATAAACACCACTGCAATTTTGTTCTGTGAGTGAGTGGTTACTAGTTGGTTTTTTGTCTTTAATCTAATCAAGTAAAAAATTTGGAAATCCTGACCTGAAAGTATTCCACACATGCTTAGTTTTAATTGTGCACGTAATCCCAGTGAGTCTGGTACTATTCACATGGTTAAATTTGAGCAGATGCATAGGTGTCAGCAGGACCAGGCTCTAACATAGCACAAAAACCAATGTCTAGTTTTTCAGTGTTAAAATTTATGCCTCTATAAATTAATTTTTCCTAAGAGAAGTTGTTATATGAAACAAATAATTAAAAAAATAAAATCTGTATCTAACATATATTTAAACTAAGACATTAATATTAATATATCAATGTATTTAATATTTCTAAGTATATCTATTACAGTATATAACATTTCTAAAAATACTGAGTCACCTGAGGGACCTGACATGTGACATCAGAGAAGAAACCCTTGGGGAGAGGGTTACTGAGAGCCAGGTAAGAACGGGATGAAATTATTTTCACAGCTGTTGGCATGGGTATGTACTTCCAACTGTTTGCTGCTGCTGCTTCAGAGTAACATATTATCAGCTATCACCAAAATAGCTATTTTCATTACAGGAATATTGGGCCTTGTTACAGTATATAAATATACTCTGAAAACTCATTAAAAAATTACTATCGCCTAATTTTCCTATATTTTAAAAAGTAAGCCAAGTCTTGATAGACCTGTTTACTTTTATATGCTTCCTACAACCATAACGAGTTTCTGTGCTGAATAATTGTCTGTGAACGTTTTGTTTTGGGAGCTCAGCTTGAGCAACAACAGCAAAACCCAACCAACCAGTAAGGGCAAGCAGTACTTGCAGGATGTTATCAGTTACTTCCAGAAAATGCCCCTTGGTGCCTCTTTCACTCTGCTATTTTAAGTTAATTTGACAAGGAACAAAGGTTAAATGCTTGGAATTTGCACAGGTTGTATGCTCACCGCAGAATGCGAAATAAATGTTACAAATAAATAGTAGTTCCCCCAAGAAGAAAAAATGTGGGGCATGGGTACAGCTGCTCTGAACATCATTAAAAGAAGACAATTCTTCTAGAGCCAAGTGGGAAAGGCAGAGGTAGAAACGCAGAGTATTGCAGAGGCGTTGCTTTCAAAACTGCTTAATTAGGGGACTCCAGGCAGGTATGGAGCTGAGCAGAGCTGTGTTACAAACACCTCCTGTTATGTGTTACTCTAAGGAATAACACCTGAAGTACAGGAACCTGCTCTGGAAATACTGGCATACATTTTAACAACCTGAGCTGAGGGCTGAGCTTTGGTAGTTAGGGACATTGGTAATTAAAAGCAGTGAAAACAGATGTAAATCCAGTGGCACAACATGCTACGGAGATTGATATTTGTAGTTATAAAACTGTGGTCCTGGATGAGCTTATGGCAAATGAGATTAAATTTAAGACTGCTTAATTTTGCTGTGGGAATTTATTTCTGTTGATAGGGCTTGGATTGTTCTGTTTATGTTTTGTTTGGGTTCTGCTGGCTGATTTTATCAACATGTGTTAAATGCATTCATGCTGGTCATTGTAGTAGCAGCTGGAATGCAAAGCCATCTCCACTAAGCCATCCCTCAGTAAGTAAGAAGTGGCCAAACTGAAGGAAACAGATTTAGAATTTGCCCATTGTCATGCAGCATGAAAACCACAGAAAACAGAAAATGTCCAGGTCCTGACTCTCCTGGCAAGTGGGGAATGTTGTAAGTACAAGGTACTGTGGCAAACTTTTCCTCCTCCAGCCTTCCTCAACCATGAAAAACTTTTTTTCCCATTTCTGGTCCTCATCCAGCTCTGAGAGTCAGTGATGATAATCAGAGCATGCCAAGCATCTGACCTCAGCAGATTTTCTTGTGAAATAAAGAACGCAGTGTGATGCGCAATTTTCTTCTGAATTCTTCAAATATGTCTCCTGGAATACATTCTTTCTGCTAACACTTCTGCTATCAGCACTGTTTTCTGCATTTGACCCTCTTCCTTACTTGTATTACTGTGGTATTTTATAAGGAAGTTGTGAACAGGTTATTTTTTCATTCTCCTACTCTAGCAAATTGCAGTAGGTTTGAATTGGTATTTCAAAATTAGCTTTCTACCTTCCCAGCTAATCCTCATGGGACGTTTAAAACCAGTGATGTTCTGGGTGCTCAGCACATTACTGTATTAGACCTCATTGGAAGGATATCCAGCCAAAGTTGACAAACTTATAAATACAAAGTGATCCAGTTTCACTCAAGAATCTACTTGTACACAAACAAACAAACAAACCAAGTCAGAAAAAACCCCTATTTCTCAAATCACTTTAAAATATCCTGAGAAGTCAGTAATTTCTAAAGATTTCAGGAAACACTTGAAACAAGTCTTGACCACTAATATTTTGTTTTATTTTTATTTTTTTCATATAGCTAATACGTTCTATAGTTACTGTTTCTGCTATCTATCCAAAACATAATCATTGTAATTCTTCTCTGTACTTTTTACCACTAGCCTGCACAGATACTTTAATTACAGAGAAAAGAGATCTCATTGTGGTAACAGCAATTAATTCTGCCTTATCATTATTGGTTTTCTTCTTTTGTGCTATTCCCATACACATGGTTCAAAGCACTTGCAAGATGATCTCATTTTTTTGTTGTTGTTGTTTCATTTTGATCTTGTTTTCCTGGCTGAGAGGATGTGTGTCACCTGTGTTTTGAAATGAACTCTGGTAAATACAGCCACTTCTTGAAAAGATCACTGCTCCCCTTTGAGCACGACTCTGCCATAAATATGCAAGTGGGAAGAAAACTATGAAGAACTTGTTGTGTGAACTACCCACGGGCTCGGTCTTCTCCTCATTACAGCCCTGCTTCTGGATCCTTCCCCGCAGGGCACACACCACCTCCCAGCCGTGCGTGACACCGAGTGCCAAAGAAGGGTAACTGTGTTATAAGGCTTTTTAATTCCCCAACTTACTTCAGCTGTTATCAGCAGCTGGTTACTTCAGCTGGCTGATATGCCTCGGTGTCTTGTAAACATTCGGTCTAGTGCTGTGCATTACTCATAGCTGGAAAATCACTTTGACTCCTGTAGCATAATTATGTTAATGTCAAATGAGTCACAGGGAAACAGAAAACTTTGATCAGAGCTGCACCTCAGTGCCAGTTTCGGAATGCTCCTGTTGGCATGATAGAAGTAGGTTAGGGGATTTAGGGGAAAAAACTACTTTCATTTAATGAGTGATACGAAATGATGATAATTATTTCTCACAAGGAAGCTTATGTGACAATCGAACTCATATTCACTGAAACATAAAATCAGCAAGAGAATAGCCTGCCTGATTATTTATAAGAGCAAGAATGAAAACCAATGAATTTTTAAACAATTACTTTTCCAAGAAAACTTCAGATATCTTTCGCATATAAACAGCTTTACACATTCATTATTTAGTTTCAACGGCAGTAAGTGATTTATTTAAACTGACATCTTAATTAGATCGCATTTCAGAGCCAACCTCCTCAGATATTTTATTAATTTTACCTCTTTCTTGCTTTAGTTAATGCAAATAATCAGCTAGGGAAAAAAACCAACACCCTTTCAGCTCATATGTGGATCATAATGCAAAAAGCCAAAAGCCCTTCAACAAGCTAAAAGTTCTTATAACTTGTCCTGTCCCAGCTTAAAGCAGACAAAGGGCCAATGGGAGCAGAATTCTTTCTAGAGTTTAAAGGCAAGGGGACAAAGCTCTGTGACACGCTGGCTATCTTAGGGCTAAGCTGCAGCACTTCTTTTTTTTATGGAAAAGACAGAGGTAAGCTCCTCTGGTATTTGCCTACCAGGATTTTACATGCTCAAACATATATCAATATTCCCACATGCCATCCTGATGAATAGGATATACCATCTGAATGTAAAGGGAAGCCTTTTTTTTCCCCAGACGGCTGAAACATCATTCTCAGAACACAAGAGTTTTAGTATTCTGACAGATTCCACTGTGCTATTCAATAAAAAGCCTCAAAAGTAAGCAAAAGGCAAAAGCTGATTTGAAAATCATAACCATATCGTTTTAGTCAGAAAAAAGAAAATCACCTAGGGCAACGTAATAAAAACCTCTTATTGATAACTAACTGCATTTACATTAATGTTCTATTTGAGAGGGAGACGACTTACATTTCTCTGGGAGCTCCATCCCTCTGAGCATTTCTCCTTCATCTGCTAACTCCTCATCTCATGCCTTTTCTGACTTCTCTCCACTTATCCTAGAAACTGTTAATAAATTAAATCTGCCATGTCCTATAAGAAACCAACTGTTGTTACTAAATTGAGTGGGAATATAAGGTCATGCCATAGGTGACTAAGTACCCCCCAGATTTCCCTACGAGCCATGATCTAAATATGATAGTACAGCATCATCTCGACCTTATAATGAGTGAGGGGCTTTATTTCAGAGCACATCCCCGACCCAGAGATAACCTACTATGGACAACACCTGTAGTTTGAAACGCTTAGCTCTTGGCTGACTTAAAATTGTGTTTTATTACATAAAACAGCTCATGCCTAACACATCGGTAGGAAGCCTTTAGTTGTAGCGTTTGGTTCTTTCGTGTTTCGCGTGGGAACATACAGGAAATACACCAAGGCTTTCTTTCTTCGTAAATTAGCATCGTTTTATTAGTGATGTGCGTCTGTGGTTTGTCCCACGGAGGCGGCCAGACGCTGTCCGTGCGCGGCTGCTGCCCCGGGCAGGAGCCGGTGTTTCCCTTCTCGCCGTGGCCGCCCCGGGGAAGCGCTCTGGGGCAGCGCGGCGACAGAGGCGGCAGCGGTGATGGACAGACCCGCTCCGGACCGCACGCGGGGGGCATCACCCGTGGCCACCGCGGCCGAACCGCGCGGGACAGCCGGGCCAGGCACACGCCGGACTGCGGCTCACACCCGCCCCCCGGGAGCTGGGGACGGGCCCGGCGGGGCCACTTTCCCCAGCAGCCCCTCACTCAGCACGGCTCCCGGCGGTGCGGGGCGGTGCGGGGCAGAGCGCTTTTTCCCCGCGCCCCCCATGCCCCGCAGCTGCGCCCGTCCGTCAGCGCCGCCCCCCCGGGCGGNCGGGCGCGGTGACGTCATGCGGGGCCGCGGGTGCCGCGTCACGTCACGTGCGTGGCGTTGGCAGCGGCCGCGCGCGGCTCGCGCTCTGCGTCCCCCTCTGCGTCCCCCTCAGGGTTCCGGGGATGAGGAGTCGCCTTCGCCCGGGGACAGCGGGGATACTGCGGCTGGGCTGGCCTGGCCTGGCCTCGGAGGCACCCCGGGCGGCAGCTCCCGGAGGAATGACGGCTCTTGAACCAGCGAGAGCTTTGTGCCGTGCCGTGCGTTCGCCTTGATTTGGCACCAATGGTAAACCTCCCTTTGCGGGGTGCTGAGTGAAAGAATGACTCAGTATCGCCCTGCGAGCGAGGGCAAACAGCAAAGCCTTCCCCCCCTGCCCCGTGCTGTGCTCTCCCAGTGAAGAAAAGCAATGCACTGCCCCGGGGGGTGGTTTTTACGCCCACTGGAACGTGACATTCCCCACAATTAATTATTACATAAGTACGATGTCAAGGATGCCATTGATATTACGGTCGTTCTCTCAACTACAGCAATGACAGCAGTGGCTTATATCTAGAATCTTAAAAGGATGCTGGTTCATTTCTGTTCCAGCTGCCAAGTCCGTCTCTCAAGAGCAGCCTGAGAATGTTCTGTAGCCTTGGTGGTCGTGGACTCTGTGTGAAGAAAGCCTGAAGCCTGGGATTGGTTACACTCCCCTGCCGGAACTGGCCTTGTCTTTTTTCTAAGAATCAGATAACGTGAAAGGATATTGGGCCACATGTGTAAGCTTTTAATAGTAGTCTTTGGTAGACGAGGCTTACACACTCTTTACTGTAACTCTTTGTGTTTCAGTATTGGGTATTAAAAAGCTGCTGAGTCTTCTTTGATCATTTCTGAATGGGGTGTGGGGTGGTTTGTGGTTGGCTGGTTTGGTTGGGTTTTTTTTGTGAAATTGTTCGTAAAAGTCAGTGACTGTGTGTCTGTCTCCCAAAGCTGTTGCTTTCTCTAGACAGACCAGACAACAAATAGACCTCTAATTTGAGACGGCATCTTCCCAGACTGTTGATGTTCAAAGAAAATGTGGTGGACCACCTGAAACAAGGATTTATAATCAGCAAGTAACTTCTGGTACCCTAGTCACTGTGAGCAGGTGAAAGATCTAGAAAAAGTTCACTAAGCGTTACACAACAAGCACCAAATAAAGGTCCTGGTAAAGGAGCTGTAAAGTAGGTTGAAAGTTCCAGAAGGCAAAACTGGGTGTGCCAAGTTCTGTCCCCATAGGGCTGATGTATCTGCATCAGTGCTCTCTCACCCTGAAGTTTGGGATTTTTTTATTTGAAAGTTAAAAATGTTGATCTAAATATAGACTAAACAAATCTGAACTAAATCTAAACCAGGGATATTTTCATTCCACCGCTTAACCGAATAGTTAATTTGGGATTATTCCCTGGTGGTTTTGAGTAGCCTTAGCCAAAGTCTTGACTGGAAAATTGAAGGAAGTTGAGGTTCAGCCCTTTTTGTGTGCCAATACACTCGCAAAGGTAGTTCAATGTTGGCAGTCCTTCTTTTTCAGCCTTTCTTTGTGGTACAGTGGCATCTGTTTGTGAGGGTTGCATGTGTCACTTGGAAGGGCTTTGTTGTGCAGTGTAGTGATGGTGTGGTGCATTGCAAACCTGGGCTAAATTGTGCTGTCCCAGAGCATTCCAAGGGAGGATGGTGGGGTTATTAGAGAGTGCCTGTGTCTTTTATTAGATTGAGTCATACGGAGGAAGAGAGGAGAGAAGTGGGAAAGCTTTCAGAAACACAAGCCTTTCTCCTTCAGCTGCTTTAAAAAACAAATTCTGGAAAACTATATCAGTACATTTGACCTGTTCCTGAAATGGTGTTCTCTACCAAAATTCTGGATTACTTCATTAGCTTCTAGAAATGAAACAGCTGCTAGTTTTCCATGTAGCTGTTCCTGGTTACATGCTTCTAGGGACACACCTGTCTTAACAGAACAGTGGTTAGACCCATAAATGTGCAATTGCACCGTTAATTGCTCAAAGTGCAGCAAAGCAGCCCTGGGATATATTGTCTGGAGATAACACTGCATCTCCTCTGAAGGGGGAATTTGCAATGCTTACCTCACCATTTAGTCACCTGGGTGACTGTATGCTGAGAAGAAAACAGGCTTCTGAATGAGCCACCAGAATATCTTTGCAAAGTATACTGTAACCTGAAGAGAAAATCTGCACTGATCGTACATCTCTGCAGTGATGTCCTACACTCTGCTAGAACCTCCCTGCAAAAGAGTTAATTAATCTTCTTAACCTTGAAAAAAAAGTCCTGTGACTTGAAGGGAAGCTTTCCTGGAATTTTCCATGTGCCCTTTGTGGCCTTGGTGGTGCTCTCTATCAGAAACAACCTTCCAGGAAGTCTGTGAACTCTGAGCAGTATCAGTCTGTGTGCAAGTCTTGCATAATGATTGCCCTCGACTGCAGAGCTATGGATTCTACTCGTTCCCATCCCAGAATGTGAGGTATTTGCTCAATGTACTGAGTGTCCTCATGGAAGTTATTGGGATGAACCCAAACAGCTACCAGGCATAGAATGGCTCCCACAAGCTGAAGGACAAGAAATGGCCTGTCAGTGGCTGAAGAACATTATCATGAAGCAATCCAAGTGGACTTAGAGAATTCCTTCAAAACATACGCTCAGGGCTTAACTTTTTTAACCCAGATGGACACTTAAAGACTGTGGTTTCAGCAGAAACATAAATTTGGCACCTTATTTTGTCCTTATTCTTCCTGTCAGCCCTTTGCTTTCACACAGGTACTAATTAGCAGCTGTTCTTCAAGTTCCATGATGGCCTCTCCTCAATGTTAAGTGTCAGTTATCCTTTTATCTGAAAACATCTAGCTTCTTAGCATAACCGAGGCATTATAATTCTTAGGAGACTTATGAAGGTCCACATATATTTAACAACTTAGATCTATTGATCTTATTTAAAAAAAGGCATCATCTATTTTCTATTGCCCTCTATGTCTGGAAATCATTTTCTCGGCAGACTAGAAGAAGTTTCTGGTGGAAGCTGTGTTCCCTGACTCAACAGGGCTCTTTGTTTCAAGGAATAGAAATAAAGAGGATCTCTTTTGAGTTTCCTTTAATTATAAGCCTGAGGGCACAGGGGAAGGAGGAGTGATTTCTGTTTCTCAGTATGATGTTTGTGATTTAGTTCTGCCTGGAGGAGTTGCTGTTTTGTTGCTAAATGATAATTGCACCTTTCCTGTGGCTGTAGAGGGGATTTGGCAGTGTTGCTCTCGTGATTTGTGGATCTCTCCAAAAATTTAATTGGGAGTTTCTTCTGTGACTCGAATGTGATACTCTCCTTCACAATCATAAGGATTTCCTTGTGGTATGAACCAGGGCTGAATGTCAAGTCAGTTCTTGCAGTCTGGCTTTTTCATTCTGGAGAAAACATGATGCATTTGAAATGTATTCGAGATACCATTTTCTCATTAGTTGGTTACGTTATGCAAGGTGGAGAATGGCAGTTACCCTTAAAGCTATTTATTACACTCGTGGCTGTGAATCTAATGAGGGAAGATGGGATTCAAGAAGGGACATGATAGAAGTTACTGTAGCAGTGGAGATAATCTGGATGATGAAGCTATATGAGAACATTAATGTTTAAAAAAAGGTTATAAATCCCTCAGTGTGTTCAGTTCTGCTGTTACTTAGGAACAGCCCCTGATCAGGCACTAAGTCAGTGTCCTGTGGTTTTCTTCATGGGAGTCTCCTGTGTTTCTAGCAGCACCAAAGTAAAGAATTCATGGCTTTTTGGGAAATAAAGGAATTGGTCTTATTCCTTGGATGATAACTTCTTTCTCTGAGGAAAGCAGAGTTGTCAGTGATCACGATGACTCTTTTCAGATAGAAAAGAGGAGTAAAGATGTGAGCAAGAAATTTAGTATATGTGCAGTCTGCCACAGGATATATGCAGTCTGTTTTGGGTAAGTTGTTCAGTGCTTTCTGACAAAGACAGAAGGTGTATCGTGCCCACCAGGGCAATGTGGTGAGCATGATGTTAAGGCTGTTTATCATGTAAGTACCTGAGATAATTAGAAATTTCACATTAAAGGCTTTATGTGTTTCTTTTGACCATTTACTGCTTTCTTCAGAACAGCTACTGCAGCATCTGTGTGAACTGAAACAAGGTAGCTTTTCACAGATTCTCCTGTAGTCTAATAGTCTCACAAATATATTTATTCCATTTGTGGCATTTGTTACATGATTGAAAATTTGGATAACTTGTCAAAAAAGGTGCCTTTGTATTTCTTAAATCTTGATAAGTGTTCAAAGCATTCAGTTTTAACAAATTTTCTGATGGTTTACTGAGAATTAACCAAAGTTTAATTCATAAAATAATGCTATCATCACTTTTCATTTAACATGAAACTATTTCATAAGTCTTTTAATTTCTTTGTCAATTTTGTCAATTGATCTAGTCCATGCTCAAGGTCAGTGCAGGATTGTTACCTGGTAGTGTTTATCATGACAGAATGAATTATGTAATTCATGAACTTTTTGTTGTTGCCACAGCTCCCAACAGTGCAACTTGAAAATTTACATTAAATGTGTCTCTCAAAAATCAGAAATAGCTTAAGCCTTATTGCTGTGTTCTCCATTCTAATCCTTCCTGTCCTCACCCACCTCAGTCTCCACCCTTAGATCAAAGTTTCCAACAGTGTAAAGTCGAAATGTTTCACATAAATCTCCTCGGTGCAGCTCAGGCTCTTTGAAACTTTTGTTCTCTTCTGTTTGTTTCTTCCAAAACTTCTTGTTGCTTCCTCTGTATCCACTGGATCCCTTTCTTTTTTTTTTTTTTCTTTTTCTTTGCTCTGGAGTGTTACTTGCCTTTATCTAGGACTGTCAGTGGTCTGGAACTCTGGTGTTCTACTGTTATTTAAAAAATGTGGATAACTTAATAAAGTTTACAAAGTGGTATACTGTAAATCACAATGAGAAATACATTTTGCAAAGCAGGCACTGTTGTGTAAAGAAGTTTAAACAAGCTAAAACCTCATTGTTTTCCCCAAAGACTCCTGTTTTTATAACTGTTTAGGTTTGTGAATTCTTTGGAATTGCTCTTTTGCTTTGGAATGCCTGACTAAATGTGAGATGTTGAAAATGGACTCAATAATTCATGATTGCCATTTTGAAACTTCCGTAGAAAACGGGGCACTGTGGAACAGCTCTCCAGCGAGCACAATGCTTTGCAGAACTCCTAAATCTGTTACTCATTCAGTTGAAAGCACAACAGAGGCACGGTTCATGAACATGTGTCAAGGCAATAGACGTAAGTGTTATCAGAAGTTGCCCCGTGAGAATTTAATCTTTAATTTTGTTGACTTTTCTGCACTTTAGATCTTAAAATATTATTTAAATGAATGATTCTGAGATGGTATCTTCTTTCTGCCCTACATTTAGGAGTAATGAAGGTAAGGTAATGTTATTTTCCAAGTGGGGCATGACCCTGTCCCTATGGAGCTCAGTGACATTTCTTGCTACCTGAAGTGATGCACGACTGGGTGTGTAGGTTTTTGCGTGGCAGAGTTTCCTCCTTCTTGGTTTCCTTTCTTCCCACAGATTGGTTGTTATGTCTATGTTGTTGTAAAAGCAGGGTGTTCTAAGGCTTTCTAATTAGCTTTTGTCTAATTTGGCATACTTTCTGGAACTGGAGAGATTTCCTACAAAAACTTGGTTCCTCCCTCATCCCATAACATCACTAAATTACTTTTTAAAAAGCATTTCATTGCTACCACATGCCTAATTATAAGTTGATTTTTTTGGGCTTTTAAATTTGATTTGTGTTACAAAAAGTGAAATGATTTTTAAGGATTGAGTTGCATACTGCTTGAGTGTTGCTAAAAACTCTATTAAAACTTACTTTTATTTAATTTTCATATAAACTATCATTGTTTTACTAGCATTTTAGAAACATGAATTGCAATAACTTGTCATGGTAGTTATGTCCTAAAAGCCCTTTGTAATCTGGAAAAAAAAGATTTTTTTTTACCTTTGTGCTACACTAAACAGAGTACTTAAAACTAAGCCTGATTTTGCTTTAACTTCTCTGATTCAGATTGCTTTTAATAGCTGTGGTTACAGTGTAGTGCTCTGCCTACCCCCTGGTAGTTATGCTGTCTTTAGTGCAATCTTTGTAAGGTCTTGAAAATGCAGATGAAGAAAACCAGGTTTTATTATTCTGCTTCTTGAGAACTGCTGCAGAGTTTTGTTGTTTCATGATTGCTGTTCTGCTTAAATGCTAAATTATTTTGTACTGAAAAGAAACACTTTTCAGCTGTTGAAAGTCAGAGTGCATCTGTAATAAGGGTTATTATGATTAATTTTTATGCTTCTTGTCAGTTCACTGAAAAATATAATTTCAAATCTAAAAAGGCACAGGCTTGTTTACTTAATGATCCCTTAGAATATATTCCTCTGTCGCTGAGATCAGTGATAACAGGATGAGGTAAGAATTGATTATTCAAGGTAAGATTTTGAAGTTCATTGAGCGTTTTAGCAAGAGTGGATGATATTCTGCACCAAATAAAGTAGAAATTATCACTTACTTCAGAATGAATTTGGGTGAGGCCAAATTAGCTGGAAAGGTCTGTTTTCACTCAACTCGGAATACGAGGATTATCTGTTGACATAAATGTTTAAACCAAACTGGTGTGAATACAAACCAGATGTTTCTCGGGAACATTTTTATAGTACCTTTGAACCATAAAACAAGGTGACACATTTTTTTAATCAGTATCCCTGGTTGTGTGTTGAGGAAATGTGTGTTCTAAGTGTTACTTTGCTATTTCTAAGTGGTCAAGAATCTGCAATCTTGTACAACATAAAGTGCTACAATGAAAATCTAGATACAAAATAGAATGACCCTCTGTGTAAAAGCAAATAAATCATGTTTGATTTAGATCTTTAAAAAAAAATAAAACTCCTTTAAAATTGTTTTCAGCAATAATTTTAAAGGCTTGGTTAAATCTTGATTTCCATATCCATTCTCACTTAGCCTATGAGAGGCCGTCAGTAAGTAGCTTGTGATGTGTGACAAGGAATCTAGGTAATGTGGAAGTGTTCCACACTTAGTTTCATTGATACAGGGGTACCTTTGTGTTACAAAACTTTCATAGCCTTATTTATTTTTTTCCTGCAAGCCCTCCAAGTGGAGATAACCTATGTGCCCAATCTTACAGTCTCTTCTCCCCTTATGAATATGTGTCACAAGGCCAAGGCAGAGGTGGGACATAATGGTATTGGAATGTGTTAATGCCATAAGTGTAGACTGATACAGTTTCTAATAACAGGAGCAAGGAGTGGTACTTAGAGTTGTTTTTACTTTTTTCTTTCCCCCTCATACACGCACACACAATGTTTCTCAAAGATGAGCTTGGCAGTTTCTGGTTAATTGTGTTCTCTAGCATTTTGTAACTAATACTTTATTATGATGATACTTTTATCATCAGTAAGTAAATAAGTAAATAAGGCCTACAATTTGGACAGTTAATTCCTGTAAACTGTCCCTTTAATGTGTTGTAATGTTAACTCTTGAATCATTCAATCCACAGGAGTTTTGGTGTTTATATGATTGGGAAGATGACTCGTGTCGCCTTTGCCTGGTTTTGATAAATACTCAGATTCATGAAAGAGCATTTCTCTCAGAACTGATATAAATTAGAGTAGCCACACAGAGGAAGAAATACTTTCTACCCCTTCTTCAAGGTCTCCTTTTGTTTTCTTTGTATGAAACAGTATACAGAGAACATGCTGAAAGCCACTAGTACCCTTTCTGGGTATCTTCAGATACTTTTTCTCAAAATCTTGATGGTTTACAAAAACCCTTATTGTATCAGACACTGGAAATCAAATCAGTCCTTTTCTGCAGTATCTGTGGATGCCTGTTCCATCTCATTGTGCACATGGAGAGATCCCAAGGTTATAAATAAACTCATGGTAGCCATGTGTCATGGCAGTATGTCTAGTTTGGGTCTTTGAGGCACAGTTGGAATATACAGACAGTATACAGACACATATTGCATCGTATAAACTTAAACATTTTTGAAACTGGGGAGTTCTGATTCTTTGACTCCATCCTTTTCTAAGCATGTACAGTAGACTTACCCTCTTCCATTTTGTTAAATTTGCTAAGAATAAACTGGCCATAAAAATGTAGTAACAACTTGATCCTGTCCACTGAACTAGAGATATAGTTCAAAATGCAGTTGGCATTTAGGTGCTTGTATAGCTTTGTCAGTGCAGTTCAGCTGCACAAAGGGTGTGCTCATTTAGCAAAACGTTGAGGCTACTTCCTGTTTAGGTTTGTTCATACATTTTTTCCCATCTGTTTGGTGATGTTAAACCCTCTGCAGAAAGGCAAGAGCCTGTTAAGTAGCATCAGTTTATTGAGTGAAGAGGCCATAGGTATCAGCAAGTGCACTAACAGGTCTCCAGCAGTGACAAGGGTTCCTAGCACTGTTTGCAGAGCCTGGGTTTAGAAATCCTGACCAACGTGAAGCTGAAACAGCTGCCAGATTTGCTGGCAGTTAACTCTATTTGGGAGTGCTCACAAGTCTGGGAATGTGGCTCTTTGCAGACCATGTATCAGTTTGGGAACTTCAGTCATACTCATTTAGTGCGTACCCGAGGGTTTGATATAAATTGGTTTTGGGTTGGGTTGTTGTTGCATCATGGCTTGTTTGATCCAAGTGCTATTGAAAGCAGCACAAGTCTCTCCATTGACTTGGATTAATTGGTCACTCTGTGACATAATAAGCCTGTGTTGATTAATTCCCTGCAGTTCCTACTATGAGCCGACACAAAATAATGGAGAACCATTAGTGGCCATTGTCACTGTTAGTCAGTTCCCATGAATACCTCATTTTTATTTTCAGGCTGAGCTCCCCAGTCCTACACAGTATTTTAAATAAGCCATGTAAACAAGAACTTGTTGTCACATTATGAGAACAGTAGATGCAACATTTGCTAAACTTGGAACTTACTCAAAGTCATGGTCACAGGTTCATGTGACACGTTACAGAAGTTGCTGATTTCATTGTTTGGTTTTTGAGCATGACTTTTGACTTGTAGCCTGCTGAAGGTTGGTGCAGCCTGTAAGCAAGAGGGCACAAAGGGCGGGGTGTTTCATAAAGGTTTGTAACCGTGACTCAGCTTTTGCTGAATGTAATACTCATTTCGCTTCTCCTGCTTCCTCCTGCTTAGGAGGAAGTGCCCTACAGCACTGCAGTAAGAGAGCGCTGCCCATTCAAGGAACACCTTCAAAACTTACTAGAAATAGTGAACTGTAGAAAAGTAAAGCAGTAACCAGTAGTGTTTTCCTTTCTTAGCTGTGAAATTTGGGGGAAGTACACATGCCACAGTGTTGTTTCTTGTTTTAGGAGCAAAATGTCTATCACTTCTTGTATATAAATGTCATAAAACATTGGACAAAGTTGAAAAATTCTAACAAATATTTGCTGGATAGTACTGAGGAGATAAAGGGTCAGCTTGTCATGTGTTTTTAGACTACCTTACTATTACATTACTTAAATCACCTTAAAATTTATGAATAGCATGCACAATGCAGGGGAGAAGTCACCTTTTTTTGTAATTCTGCAGACTAGTTACTTGGTCACCCCTTGGTATCATTGCAAAGCACTGTCACTTCAAGGGTTGGTGCAGGTTTGGTTAGGTTCATACTTCCTAAACAGGCTGTGATTCTCAAAATGGATGAAGTATGTTTTGAAAGTCATATAAAGAAGAATTATGAACACAATAGGAGTATCATTTTTTCTTTTTTAGACTTTCTCATTCTGTGAGATGTCTTCTGACTTTTCTCCCATTTCGCCTTGTGTATCCATGAGTAATTTCACATGGTGGAACAGAAAACAGGTCAGAGTAGTGTACAAATAAAAGTCAGTACAAGAAACCATTATATAAATGTGCATCTCTTAGGGAGGATGGGCTGCTTTTTCTGTAGCAGAAATACTTACAATCTCTTTGATTAATGTTGCTGTTGTCTTTAAACCTAGGAAAAGAAATGTATTGAAGTAGATAGTAGAGTGCATTTTTGTTCTGGACAGTAATGTTGCTTTAATTTTTTATTAGGGGCAATTTAGATAACAAAGCATGTCTTAGAATATTGTATTGATGTCTCTACTCACAGGTTAACTTTTTAGAAGGAAAATTTTGATGGAATGTCTTTAATCTTCTTAGGTATCAAGAGTTTTTCTTGCTTGAAGTCTCATTTCCTACCCGAGAAAAAAAAGAAATAGGTAATAACCATAACAGAGAGAGGGTGGGTTTTTTGTTGTTTTTGTTTTTATTAACATATAAGCATGATCTTGTACTGATTCTACATTTAGGAGCCTTTTCTTGGTCTGCCTTGTCCCCTGATACCTGCACGTGAGGCAAGAGAGCAAAAAGGTCTTGTCCTCCTCCCTGTGCACTGTTCCTGTGTCTTGTCTCTTCATAGCCACTGCAACACCCTCTGTGTTCCTGCCCCTGTACAAGGCCTGAGCACAGGAGTTATCTGAGCAGTCAGAATGCTTTTGTGTGCAGACAGCCAGCTCTCCTGGAATAATTTATAAGGACTGCATCAGGAGCAAAATCAGGGAATTTGGAGGACTGCCCTGAGTTGTGCTGATGGTTGTACACGACCCTGATCCTCACTGGGGAAGGTACAGGCCACTTCCCTTACATTGTTCTACCACTGCTGGCATAGGAAAGCAGCAGATCTGAGTTAATGTGGGCAGTGTGTAGGTGCTGAGAGAAACCACAGGGGAAGGATGGCAACCACTGTGCACTTCACTCCAGACAATATTGCTGGGGTTTTTTCTGCTGTGTGACTCATGCCCTCCTCTTAGCCCAAAGAGGCACCAACAGTGCAAGGTGCTGGTGAGATAATGTATCCGTGCAAGAAATCCACTCATTTTTGTGTGGCAGGGTGAGCTCAGGTGCACATTTCCTGTTTCTTTTCTTAGTGGATTTTGATGCTCTCTGAATTATCAGTGGATTGTTTATTCTGGAGAGGTGGAAGTAATTGTGAATATTGGTGAAACACTAACAGCATATGAGTGTTGTAAGCAAGTAGCCACACTAGGAATCGGTGGTGTGAGCAACTGATGAGCTGTGTATATTGATCTTAAACTGTCCTTTTATTTTCCAGTGCCATATCAAGTTAGGTTGTTAGGTTTTTTTAATGTATAGACAGAACTTAAATTAATGTCAATATTTAACTTGCAACTTGAGCTAAGATTACAACAAAACCAAATCTAACATGGAATTTCAAAGGAGCCTGCAGGAGAGTGTGTCTCTTAGGTCAAATAGAAAAGGTTGATCTGACATTCCAGCTTCATCCATGTATGGGCCTTTTGAAGAATTAAAGTATTAATTCCAGTAAACATAAAGGCAAAACCTAGGGAAGTGAGGGCACTGATCATCCAAGCATGTTGAAGACTGCAAGGAAGTGTAGTTATACATTTGACTTGTTAATCTTTTGTAAGGATTCAAATTGTATTGTTGTTGTAAAGTATTGTTGTAAAACTTTCAATTCCATTTAGCTTCTGACTGCCCCAAATAGACCATTTTGTCAGCCACCTCTGAGCTCTGTGCTGCCCCACCTAGATCTCTGCAAGTGTCCCAGGAAATTATTCCAAAGCTAGAACAGGCATGTCTAGATTATATTGCAGCCAGTGTTATGACTGCATTTATAATTACTGTGAGTTAACAGTAATTATTTCTTTCCTTTATGAGGACAGCTCTTGGAGAAACTTCTCTTTCTCTTTGATTTTATTGTTTCTGTTGGTGTAAGATAAAAGCCAGTCAAACTGAAGGAGTATAAAAGCTTTTTCTTATGAAAAAGAATGGTATGCCAGTATGAACACATTTTACATGAAACCAAAAAGTAACTCAGTTGCAAGTCATGCTTTTAAAATTCTAAGCGATGATGTGTACAAGAGGTTGTAAAGTAACTTTCAAAAGGACCTTATGATGCATACATCTTGTGTAATTCTGGACATTGTAATTACAGAATTACTTTTGCACATACCCAGATTTAGTCATGTGTGGATCAACTATAGATAGTTTTGTAGATGTTTTGTGGTAGGGAAGTGACATAGCAAGCAGTATAGGATGTAAAACAGAAATGGGCCATGTTGAATTAATCTTTACTGTTTAACTTAAATTCATAAAGGATTTAGTTACACTCTTAAATTCAGTCATTCTCAACAGGTAAGAATTTGAACACCACTATTTACAGTAGAAAAAGGAGGCTTGCTAGAATACTAAATGACCCGAATTTTTCTTGTCTAAGTATCATTTAATCTAAATACACCTATCAATGGCTCAAGAAAAGTCAAATGCACACAGCAGTCTGGCTTCATGAGAATGCTCTTCTGGGAGCTTTTGGTGTGCAGAATTTCTATTAGTTTCCCATGTGAAAGTGATCTCTCTTCTCTTCATAGCTGAGCATCTATATCCATGGCCATCCTCAAGAATCTTATTTTACCTCTTGGCTCTGTGCACTAGGAGGTCCTGTTGGTGTAAGTGACTATAACTGTGCCCTGGGAAAACAGGATTTCTGGATTCTTGTTGTTCCCTGTGCTGGATGTACAGTGCCTGTTCTTTTATTGCTCTGAATGCTGAACAGATAGTTTCTTCAAATATTAATCCTGCACAGGTTCATCTTCCTCCTAGGTCAGCAGGAATGTTCATGGAAGGGCTTGATACTGTTTTGCACTTTTATTCTTAGTTACTGTTTCAATGGCTATCTTTTTTACCTGACAAGGTTAATTTTTCACATGAAATCAGGCAGTTCTGTTCCCACTGATGATATCAGTTCAGGATTTAAATATTTTTCTTAACACAATGCATTATACATTATTCATAATTATAAAGTATAGTTACTTAGTCAAGTACATTTCAAAATATGTACAGAAGTGCTCAGGGTAACTATCCAGTAATTCACTGTGTGTGCCTATGCTAGTCTAAAACCTTATCTCTTCTGCCAGGTTTTTCATGGAGTAATCAAATTCACTGTATTTTGCATAGCAGGTTATTTGGGTTTTTAAAAACCACTGTATTGATATCCATTCTTTACCTAGCTGATGCTTTAGATGAGCTCCAATCATAAAGTTTGGTAACAAATAATTTATTTTATGCCTGTGATATTTTCTCTTGGTTGTAAATTAGATTTATTACTCCCATTCAATATTTTCTATATGATTTCTAATCATGGGTTCTCTCATGAAGAAAAATAATCCAGGGAAGTTATTAAAAATCTGGCACAGACAATTTAATTCCTTGTAGTGGGTGTTGCCCCATATTGTCACATGCAAATGAAACATTTTTTACAAATGATTGATTATTAGAATGGCAGAGCATCTTACAAAAACAACAGTCATTTACTGTAAATATTTAGTTTTCGGTCTCGTGTTCTAGTAAGGCTGTTTGGAAAGAAAACAAGTATTGGGATTTTGTGTGACTCACTGTGCTAGGTAATTCTTAATCTCTAAAGAATATACATTCTACAGTCCTTGGAAAGTACACTGTTGATTGTATAGGAATTGCTTAATGCATTCCCAAACACTTGATTAGTAAATAATGCTCTACCTAAGTGAATGTTGCTTACAGAGAAATTCCATGCTAGGTACGGTGTACCAGAGACTGAAATGTAAATGAGAATGTGTTTTGTTTTACTGAAATCTGTGATCTGGAATGACAGCACAGAATGGAATTATGCTGTGCCAGAAGATCTTGGTAAAATCCAAAACCCCCACAAAATACTTTTAGTTTCGTGTTTTGTTATGCATTTTGTATGTGGGCAATGCTCATCCATGCTTGCAAATCTTTTAAGAAGATGTCACTGTTATTACCAATGTGGATGTCTGGAAAATGTATGCTAACTGATATATACAAACATGCAGAGAATGTATTTCTGATGTTGAAATAGTACAGTTAATGAAATTGCATGATTTTCTGGCAAGACTAGCAAAAGTGTAATTATTCAGAGGCAGGGTTGTGAATTATTTTGGTGGTTTTTGGCATTAAACTTGAAGTTAAGTTTATTTCATGAAGCAGAAAATCTGCTTTTGGAGTGAGATATATGTGAACTTAGTCACAGTATTTCCTCTCCAATCACTGTTATACCATGTGTTCTAAACTAAACAGTCCAGATTCCAAATGAATGCTGATATCTACAGTGCAAACATCTGCTTTATCATCCTTTGGTACTGGTGAATTATTTCCTCTGTTCAACTCTGAGTTGTCTGTAGAAAAATGTTCTGTCTATGAATTGATCATGCCCCGTTATCCTCGGTTACTCGGGCTGCAGCCCAGTAGTCCCCCATGTAAGATGCAATGTGGGTATTTTGAATCAGGTCTTGCGCTGTTACTAGCATTTAAAGTTGCTAGTGCTCTTGACAGGAGTTTTTGGGTTTTCATAGGTGAATGTATTAAGTAGGTTTTTAGGTTTTTATAACCTGCTTTGCCTAGTTGAATAACACATTAAATATATTTTTGCCTTCTCTGGTTTATTCTTCCTCTTGTAATCCTGTGTTGTCTGAAAGTTGGCTGTAGAAACCTCTGCTAAACTTCCCCTAGAGTGACTTTCGTGGTGGAAGTCACATCTCATGTTTAGTTGCTTACTTCATAAGGCTGGCTTAAGTGCTCTGCTCTGTCAGTGCTTAACAATTTAATCCTTTACAACACTGAAGTATTGCATCACCCATGTAAGATTTAAACAGCCAGTGATCAGGCTGGATAAGTCTAGGAACACAATTTCTGTATCAATCTGATGAGAACTGTGAGTTAATGGAAGTTCTCTCTGACAAGTTAATTTTCCCTCCTTTTTTCATTTCTGGTTTGAGTCTTTGAGAGTTTGGAGTTTTCTGAAAAGAACTGGAAAGAGGGGTTCTCTGATAAACATGAAGAAGGCAGGATCAAAGTTTATGAAGAAGAGTTCTGAACAGAATCAAATAAAAGAGTTTTATTGGACTACTTGTTGAGGTTTTGTATTACAGTTGTGAGATTAATTTCAAATGAGAAATAAATTACAGTCTCCTTTGTGTGAGGATCTGTCATCCTTATGTAGGCATAGATCAGGTCTTTCTCTGGGCTCATACCCAGTGATTTTTTTGTCACATTTTTTGTTTTCTGCCCTGATTATATATTGAGAAGGATATCACACAGGCTTTCCAAAAGATTTCCTTTTTGCAATGAGCTTGCTGCCAGGCCCCTGACAAAAATCAGTAAATGTATTCAGCTATATTTATTAATTCAACAGAATGGTATCATTGGCACTGTCTGAGCAAAGTAAGGTCTAACACTCAAGACAATAGCATTTCTGACTACAGTGTTTTGATTTTTTAATGCAGCCACACTGTTTATTCCAAAACTTCAAGGAATATCTTCAGTAGAATTTTGAATTTTTCAACTGATTGTCTTTATAAATGAAAGATCTAGTTTCTGTTAAGTTTATTTAATTTTATTTTATGTATCTTAGCTACTTGGAGCATTTTAAGCTAGTCAAGCAAAGAAAGCCAGAAGCCATCACATAAAACAGAAAACCAGGGACTTACCATTTGGGGGTAAGGAATAATGAAATTCAAGAGAAGTAATAGTTGCTGAAATGGATGAAATTGGGATTGGTGAAATGAGGATTCTGGTAGGATTGTTGTTGTTGTTGTCAGAAGATAAGATATTTCAAATGTAACATGTTTTCTTAGAATGGAATGAATTCTTGTCATCTTCTTGAGAAGCAGATGAGCTGCTTCATTTAGTTTTGTTTTCCAGCCAGGCAAGCAAGAGCCTGAGGGAAGTATGGAGATACACAGTTATTGCATTTACAAAAGTGCAGCTATTATGTCTTTATTTTCAAGGCCTCCTTGTGCCAGAAGCTTCTGGGTTTAAAGATCAACATTCACTGCTTCATGTGTCCCAAACTAGAAAATATTCCACACAGGATGTCTTATAACATCCTGCAGTGAGACAACTTACACATTGCTCCATGTGCAGGGTTTCATTTTGCCACTGTACTGTGGACAGAACTGTTGCCAGTAGCCAAACTGTTTGGATCAGGAAGGTGCTTAGAAATCCATTGAGCTGCTTGCAGGTTAGTCAAGAATTGTGGAGCTGGATACCCTGTGAAGCTGCATCCTGCTATTCCAGTCCTTTTTGCCAACACAAATGGTTTTATGTGGACTGGCTAACCGGTAACTCAGTTATGTCAGATATGTTCGGTGTGTCACATTATGCTTTACTATAGTAAAGAACCCATTTCTGACTTGTTGGGTGAGATGGTTGGAAAATATCAGCCGTCTCTGGCCTTAACAGCTTCATTAGTGTCAATAAAAACTTGGATTAGAAGCATCCGCTGACTCTGTCTGTGTTGTGGGAATTGGTATTAGAAATTCAGTATTTGGGGTTTATGCTTTGGGAAAGGTGCCGTGGGAAGCTGTGATACAGAGGTGTCTTGGGAAAAAAGCCATTTACAGTCAGCAGAGGTTCCTTTAAAGGTTGTTAACATCTGTATCCCTGAACTGTGTCTACATAGCTGCCTAAATGATTTCTGCAGTTTCAGCTGGAATGTATTCCCCAACCAAAACGCTTGTGTGACACAGGTTGTGGACACCCTTCCACAGCTGAAGGTGGATACTCACCTTTCAGTTAGAGCTGAAATAACCTCTGGCTAATTTCTAAGATAGCTGCACTGGTTAAAATGCTTCATACTCATGTGTTTCAATATTAAGTAGGCTTCTGGGCTTATTAACATTGTAATTACTGCATTTTGTCAAGACATAGGGGTGTCATCCAGGAAGTCTATCTGTTGGCTTACAGCATTGTCCAAGGCATGTTAGCCCGATAACTATATTGCTAGAGTTTGGATAATTTGTTGTAATCAGCTATTGTTGCTAAAATGTTTAATTCTGTAATGTAAATGTGCAGGAAGTCTATGAAAGATGCACAGTTTTCATTTAGAAATGATTAAATTTCAGTATTTTTAAAAATTCATCCATGCGACTAAAGATACGCCATCATACCTTGTTTTTTTTAATTTTCTATTGAAAGTTCTCATGTATTTTCCTCCTCTATTAGCAGTCTCAGTTTGTCCATTGGAATGGCATGTTCACATTTGAGAATTTTTTCAGCAGAGCTTGCTCTTTTTTCTTTTTTTTTTCTCTCAGAATACTTGTGTCTTAGCCACAATTTTTCTGGTAGCTCCAGAGAATAGGAGTGCATGAGCTAAACCAGCCCATTACAGTTCAACTCTTCCCAAGGTTCAAGTTCTTTGGTGAAGAACCACAACACGATGAAGTATTTTGAGGTCAGTGTGACACTTAAAGGCTGATTTTTTTTTTTTT